>JAVJIF010004752.1:0-234466 GCA_038442645.1 Agave tequilana
TACAGTGCAAAACTCAACTCAGTGGCACGAATTCAATTTCTAATGACCAAATCCGATCTCACAAGAAGGCCAAGTGTGAAGTAGATATTCGAGTATGAAAAATTAAGATCTAGCCTGGCGGTAGAAGCGGTAGAAGATCCAATGAAATTGACAAAGATGATGAGATTGCAAGAAGCTGACAAGAGGCACAAGAAATGCCAGAGGACTTTGTTACATGTACAGCCTCATCCATTGACGCAAGAAGCGCCAAAGAATCAAATACAAGTCAAATTCAGAGGTTTTGAAGAAGGATAAAGTGCGAAGGAGCATTTCAGAAATTTTTTATGGGTAGTGTTTTCTTATAATTTAAGGATACATAGAAAAAATGATCATTTCTCTCGCCATAGAGCCATCGATGAGATGCCAATGGTGGGAATAAATAGAATATGGAAGGTGGAGTTTATAAGTTCTTGAAAATGTCCTTACAACTACAACAATGGAAAACAAGGGAGGTTAAGGTGGTAACTAAAATCACCTTGAGGGATAAAAAGGTGATGAACTAAAAAAATAAAAATATCATAATAACTATTAGTGACCAATTTCAATTATTAAAAATGAATTTACATATTCGGTGAAGGACACTGTACTTCTCCTCGTAATTCCTCTTAAATAAGAGGATGTTGCATTTGCTTTCTTGATGTATTGTGAGTCAAAACAAATAATGTTGCAATAATAAAAGAAAATATAATAATGCAAGAATAAGAAAAAAAAGTTAGAGAGATCAAATGAGATAGCACAGCTCCTGTCCAATAAAATCTAAAAGAGACTTAAGGTAAGAACAAACTTGTACACAGCAAGTTATTAGAAGAGTTGAACTCTTAAGCATTTCTCAGCTAGAGCTGTGATCAGGATTCTCCAAAATCGACCAAACTTTCCGACCTCTCTTCAATAGAGAATTGAGTTATTTATAGGGTTTCAGGGGGGTAAAACTGTCCCCTAAAAACCCTCCACAGTGGGGGTTAACTCCCTCATTACGTGGGCAGTAATTGACCTAATAATGAGGGCAATTATAACCGAGGTGCAGCTTTGAGCCTCGCGTTTTGCCGTTGAGGTAACGCTTGAGACACGCAAACTTCAAGTTCTGCGTTAGGCTTCATGTGAGACGCGAGCTTCGGGCTCTGCATCTATGTATTGCATGGATGATTGAGATGCAAGTTCCAAGCTCTGTGTCTTAGCCATTGCAGTGAAGCAAAGACGCGAGTTTTGACTCTTGTGTCTTGGTACTACAGTGATGCTGAGACGTAGTTTTCAAGTTCTGCATCTTGGTTATTGTAGTAACATTAAGACGCGGGTTTCAACCTTCGCGTCTTGTACTGCGCTAGTGGCTATGCTACCTTGCGTATGGAGTTTGGACTCTACTTTCTGGTGACTTGACCTTAGTGATTTTTGGACAGTCTACAGAACCCCCTCCAAAGTTTTCGATATTCTGCGATTGAATGGGATGGATTTTGAAATATTTTGACTTTGGTTGAATTCATACTTCTCATGATTGGACTGACAATCATTTGAGATACTCTGAATTTGATCCTGTCTGAAATGTTGTCTTCGTGAGTGTACTGTAAAACCCTTTGAAGCCGCCGGAAATGATCGTGGTGAGTGGCTAGATACGCAGTCAGACCTCCTCAGTGCTCTAAGCCGGTTGTTGGTGTATTATTGAACCGAGGGTAACATCGTCTACTTGTGCCAGTGTACTGTTGAACTAATTACAAAAGCAAACACTGAATGCGAGTCGTGTAAATGCAGAGGTCATGTTGCCTGAAAAATGCAGACCTTATTTGAAGTGAAGACGCATCTCTTACTTTGCTGAAGAGACACGACCTTTGAAGGGACACAGTTTTTGAAGTGAAGACACAGTTCTCACTCTGTTGAATAGACGCATCTCTTATTTTATTGAAGAGACGCGACCATTTGGAGGAATGCGGCTTTGTTAAACGAGATACCCGCGTTCTGGGCGCGTTGCCACGTGTTTGGCGGAGTTAAGGGGACTCTTTCCTTTAACACGTGAAATTCGTGTCCGTTCAATACGCGCGCCACGCGTCGTGCGAAGATTGGACCTCGAGACATCTCCGCATATCTCTGCAGATCACTGTGTCTATAAAAAGACAATAGTCTTTCAAGAGTAATCATTAGACTCTTTTTCTTCTTCGCTGAGCCTTGTGTCGAGAGTTAAGAAAAGCCCTAAAGCTCTGTCCACTTTCGTTCATCTTTAACACCGATTTCACGGTTGAATGGCACCAAAGACCAAGCATGCTGCCTCGTCCTCGAGCGCTGTCACTCCAGAGGTTCAAATAGGTGGTCCTTCCACGCAGGAGGCCCCCATTTTAGGTAGTAAAATCATCTGAACTAGTTTTCACCATTATGGGGCTTAAAGAGTTCTCTTAACTCTTAAGTCTCTTTTGAATGTGAACCGCCAGCACGAGGCTCATGCCCGTATTTGATTTTTAGACGCGGCTCTTGCATTGGCAGGCAAGACGCGGGTTTGACGACCTCCATGTCTTCGTTTCATCAACTTAAGTCTGTATTTGTTTATCGAACGCGGACCTTGTTAAGCTTTGCGTTTTGATCACAATATTCAGGATTTCTCTAAGTGAGGACGTTCAAACGCGGACTTCATAGGATCCTCGCATCTTTAAGATCAGGCGCGGGTTTCACTGAGTCTCGCGTCTGAGTCTGACACTTAGAAAAATTTCTAAGTTGTGGATTTTAAAATGCGGCTTCATGCAAGCCTTGCGTCCTTGAGCTTAAATGGTGTTTTGTTGATTTCTTCGTCTGGACTCACTCCGCGTTTGAGTTTCAAACACTTAGCCATTTTCTTTTGATTTCTGACTAAGTGTTGTCTTCTTTGCAGTGCGATATTCTTCTAGCCCCTTGTCTAAGACGTGCCACTTTAGGCACATAGGTGGTGCTGATGCGAACTTGACCTTTGTGCTCCCAGGACTGCTCCTGTGACTACTGTTAAGTCAAAGGAGCGAAAGAATAGGATCAGCAAGGCCAGCATGCTGACGCTTCGGGAGATCCTTTCTGGCTAGTTTGAGTCAGATTCTCGCACTCTGCTAAGGAAGCCTGCCTTCTTCTTTGGTGACTCAATCGAAGAAGATGAAGCTGCCTTTTATGATGGGAACTAGAAATGGCTCCGCCAAATTGGCGATAGAAAGTTCTTCCTTCCGAACATGGAGAGGACATACCCTGGCCTATTTGCAGCACATGTCTGTGCGTCGGATAATGGATTGGGACTTGGTCAAGCTATACTCTGGAGTCTCCTTGGGCAAGATAGGCGTCCATGAAGCCTACACCGTCGGACATAGGAGGTGTGTGCTAAGGTTGCACCTTGGATTGGTCAGGACTGAGTACCCGAAGGAGAGACCCCCCCCAGCTTGGAGCCACTTTCATTCAACAATTCCTGGAGGTGGGGTGACTTCCCTTCTGAATTTTGTGCCACCAGCTAGATTCATTCTACTAACAAGCACTGGTGGTGTAGAATAGTAGGATTTGTCTTGGCAGACTTGGTGACCTTCTGCTATAGGCTAGGCTGTATGAGGCTGTTAGAGCTGTTTAATACGGCCTTTCACAGAGCACACAAGACTTTTACGCTGTCCTAGAGCGTTACAATCTAGAAACTTGCACCTTCTTCACCCCCTCGGAGAAATGGGACTCGCCCTTCATGATATGTATGAATTCTCGGGGCTAGTGATTGGAGATGTCCCTTATGAAGAGTATATCTCGACCTCTGAGGAGCTTCACCTCTTAAGGAAAGAGGATCCTCATATGTGCGAGACATATTTGGAGTGATATGCCACTTCCACATCTGCGGGGCAGATATCCACCTGGAGGAATAGGGGCGTTAAGCAGATGTCCTGGGTGAGCTGTTTGTTCAACGGCATAAATAAAAATCTAGTCCAGTGACTAGTCTGGCCCCTTACACTGATGAGGAAATCGCTGAGAGGATTAGTGCCTCCACAAGCTTCTAACCACCGAGTCAAATGAGAGCACTTTCAAACCTAATACGTTTTTGAAAGTTTTCATCACCAAGTCTGAATTCCTCTCTGGCTGGGCTCTATTGGTGGGTTTCCTCATGCTATGGCTGAAGCGTTGCGTAGTGCCAACGTTGCCGCATGAAGTAATCGTTGACGACGTGGTGTACCCAGTGGTCTTGCTAGCCTACGGGAAGTCTATTGCCCTCCTTCTAGCGATGGTAGCCCGGGATACAGAGTGGGCTGTGCGCATTAGCAACCCAAGTGGAAGCCATTGTGGACGCAGAGGGCCACCCCGTTACAGATTCTAACGGTCGTCCCTTAGTCAATACTCCAAATACCAGGGTCGAGCTCCCAATATGTACCTAATGGCCTGGTATGTCATGCACTACCCATCATTGATGACGACGGTATATCCCTCTGAGGTTTTCACACCCTATGTGCAGCGATTGGAGAATTCAAGCTGGCTGCAATATTATATGTTCTATATTCGGAAGACGATTCTAAACGGAACAACTATCAGCTGGACAGTAATTCCCCGAGATTCATGATGCATCTTACAGGGACAAATTTGTAGATTCTAAAACCCTGAATGGCTTCACTCAGTTATCCTCCGGTGTCTTTTGGTGGCTGATCAACATCCGCCCAGGTATTTGGTGTTTTGGCAATGGAATTCGTGCACTTTGGAGCCTTATATGCCTTGCCGGTTTGCCCGATAGTTTGGTTATGACCAGTTATACATTGGCAACCCAAATCCATGCCTTCGCTTCAGTGAAAATCTATTTGAAGGAACCTAGGCCTGGTATTATAGCGTAGCGGGGGAACCAGAGCTATCTTTACCCTTCCTAACAAGACTTTCAACTTTTATGCCAGTTTTGGCTTTTATTCATGGTACACATGGCGAATCAGGTGCCCAGGTTTGGAATAAATACTTCGTGTTTCAGGGGCATCAGTCCACATACAAAATCAAGTTAGGATCAAGGGTTGCCAAATGCGGGGGATGAACGAGTTCCAGGAGGCAGAGAAGGAGGAGGGGGCGAGTCCAGGAGGGAGGTTAGCCGAACAGGGACAGCCGCTGTAGAGTCGGAACCTTAGAAATTAATAACTAAGGAGCAACCTACCAAAAGAGTCGGCGAGCTTGGCCAAACTTTCTCGTGCTCTACTTTCTAGGGTGAGCCCAGCCCGAAGAAGGCCAGGAGGGGATCTGAGGCTGAAGCTTCGATGCCCGAAGTAATCCCTTCTGGTGCTGAGGAGCAGGAGGAGAAAGAAGAAGAGGAGGAGGAAGTCCCCACTCTTTGCTCCTGAGATCTGCACAATAGGGGCCCCACGATCTTAGCAGAGGGAGAGCCTGTAGGTTGGGTAACGTGTCAAGGCTGAAGAGGTCGAGCGACCTGAAGTTAACTTGGGGGGAGGGATGATGTTGAGATTCTAGGAGTCTCAACTCAGCCTGGACCTTCTTCGCTCATAAGAGAAGGGTGGAGGTGCAACAACCTGGGTCCCCCAGTATTTTGATGCCTACTTCGCTGGTTGTTGAGCCCAGCCCTACTACCGGGGTACTAAGTGGTAAAGCCCCGATCATTGAGGCTTCTTGGGTTCGATTGTCATCTTCGTCGTCTGAGGAACATGAATATTATTCTGGCGAGGAAGTCGACTTTGGAGATAAACTCGCTCTTCCTACACGAGCAAATTCTCACATATATTAGAGGAAGAGATACAGGGATGTCCCTGCGATGGTTCTGCCGACAGTAGAGATTGCCACCATGGAGGGTATTTCCTTTGTCCTCCTTGATTGGTTCTCCATCAAGTTGGGATAATATTTTAACTCTTTCTTTTAATTTTCTTCTACAAGGGTGCCTACTGGTAGCGAAGCCACAACTACTTCTCACATTGAGGAGATGATTCAGGAACTGGCCCAGCAGAGGGTCTCGAAGTTCCCGCTACCGGGGTATCTCATGAGGGTGCAACCGCCGAGGTCGTGGAGCCCTCATTCCAAATGGCTTATCTGGGTATTTGCCATCTTCAGATCCTCAACTTGGTAAGAGGATACAGACGTGCTGAATACTCTCTTTTTCATCATTACCACTGACATTAATGTTTGGTTTTTAGAGAGCACTGGGGTAACTCAAGTAGAGAATCTTGGCGGAAAGCATTGGCGCAGAGGATAGTGCAGTTTAAACTTTGGCCGGTGAACCCAGTGCTGTAGAGTTTGTTGCTGCCTCTATTGCTGTAGAAGCTACCACAACAGACGTTCCAGAGGTGTTAGTCCTCGGCCGCATTGTCAGAAGAGCCTGTTGTCGGCCTCGTCCCTCCACAAGTTGAGTCGACTCCCATTTCTGTGGGTATTACTCATCCCGTTATAGAGATGGGATCTGGCAGTGAACAGGCAAGGTCATCTCCAGCTACTGATATCATGGAGGAACTAGCGCATCAAATGGTGCAACAATTTTTCGCCTCCGTAAAGTCTTGCATTGAGTTGGTCCTTACTGGGGAAGTTCCTTCGAGTTTGCTCAGATGCTTCTTAAGAATCAAATTGAGAACATCCACCACACTAGAAGCCCTGCACAAGCTAGGGCGTATTTGGTGTTGGTTGAACAGCTAGGGAGCTGCCTGAGACAGCTAAAGACCCTGGAGAAGGTTATCTTGATGATGAGGCTCGGTCAATGCTGGTAAGATCCTCGCCGCTCAAGAACATGAACGAAAAGAGATGGAGGAGCAAATGGCCAAAGAAGCATGTCATCTCCACACTTCCAAGCTGATTACCAAAGATTGGTTGACGATTTGAAGGAATCCGAAAAATTGTCATCCAATGTGCGAAGCAAGTTATCACCACTGCTCAGGCTGTTATTGCTAGGGCACAAGCCTTGATTGAAGCCAACGAGCAGAACTTGCTGTTATCAGAGAGAAGCTAGAAGAGCTGAAACCGCCAAGACACAAGTTCAAGAAAACCTTGCTGCTCATTCCTCTAGGTTGGAGTCTTTTCAAACACAGCTGGCTACGAAGAGATTCTTATCAGAGGAAGATTTGCGGGCTCAAGCTTTGGTGGAAGCTGAGAAGGCACGCTAGCAGGATTGCAGCGTCTCTGGGAAAGGATCAATTCTTTGGCAGAGCAGGATTATTAGCCTTCTTCCTCTTTTTGTATTTCCCTATTTTTTCATAACACTCCATTTGTCAAATAAGGGAGTGTTCTGTCTTACTTTTTTATCATTTTTGAGTCAAATAATAAAGTTACAACATTCTTTCTCCTCTTTATCCTTTCTTTGTCTCTGAGAATTAGACGGACTCTTTATTGCTTGGTTGAACTCAGCTTTCATAGTCGCAACACTTGACTATTTGTAGAAACGCAGTCCTTAGTTGTTTTGTTAGGGCACGACAAACTCAAGCTGTACTGAGTTCGTGATTTGAGGCGCGGCTCTCATTTGTTGTAGAGACGCGGATAAAAGAAATGCGACTCTGAACTGTTGATGGAGACGCTGGTCTGGCTCATCAAGAAAGACACACGAATGATAAACTCAGGTTGTACTCAGTTTGCATTGAGACGTGGCTCTCATTTGTAGTGGGAACGCGGTTCTGAACTGTTGATAGAAATAAAGCTCTGGCTCATCAAGAGAGATGCGACTCTCAGCTATTCGATGGGGACGCGTTCTGGCTCAAGAGAGATGCGTCTCTGGACCTTTAAGAGGACGCGGCTTTGATACGCGAACCTGCGTTCTTGATAAAGGGGACGCGACATCTGGGTTTGTGAAAGGACGTGCACTTATGGACGCGGCTCTTGAGTCTGTGCAAGAACGCGGACTTCGGGACGTAGCCTTCAAGTCTTGTGAATGGACGCAAACTTTAGGACGTAGCCTTTGAAGCGTCACATGCAATCCGTCTTAAAGATCTTATTGGATCTTTTAATGCATAGTCGACGTTGACGGTTGGGGACTTGTGTCATTGCTGTTTCCCGGAGCGACAATCGACGTGTCAGCTTCGCATTGGATTTCATGTCCATGCAGGCATTAAGGCTGATGGCCTAGATTTTATGTCATTAATTATAAGCCTTATGGCTTGCCTATAAATAGGCCTCAGCCTCTTAACAGTCCTTTTATCTAGACTGTTTTCCTTTGCGAGCATGCGCTCTGAAGAACTTCATCTTGATTGTCTATCTTCCCTTCAAGAGCGTGTGTTCTGATGAACAATAAGAACTCAAAGCTTCCATGCTTTTCTTCAATCTTCTCCAAAGATTATCACTGTCAGGTGATTTCAAGATTAAAAAGTATTGCTTTAAGTGCTTTTACGACCGCGCTTTGATGAATAAAGTTCAACTTCTAGAGAATTCTTCCCCGGGTAAGAACTATCTGTCGCCATGAAATACTCAGTCCCCCTAAAGTTCTATTTTCCCCATCCATTAAAGAGATTCCATCTCTTGATCTCCTCTTGAAATCTGATTGATGCGCCTGTGTTTGGTAGACGCGTCTTTCAGACTTATCGATGAAACGCGAGCTTGTTGACTTTAAAATCTAAGTCACAAGTTCTTCAAATGCGAGTGTGATAAACTGTGTTTGGATCTTGAAATGCAGGCTTTGTATATGAAGCTCGCATTTGGGGTTTATTGACTTAGAGAATTATAGCTCTTTTGAGACCTTTGGATGTGGACGTGGCCACCCCTACGTCTCAGAGGTGAGTGTGGAGACCTTTGCCTCTTGGAGTTACCTCGGATAGTTTTTAAGACCCACGTTTGCGTTCTTGATTTATGCCTCGTGTCTCACATCTCGGACGCAAGTCTAAAATGAGACTGCATTGGATCCATATTCTCTGCATCAGTTAACTCCGCATCTAGAGTTCATGACTTCAGTCTCGCGTTTGCACCTCAGATTTTCTGTTCCTGTCTTCGCAAAATTTTAACCTTTTGGTTTTTGTTTCTTGTAGGTTCTGGCAGCCTCAGTCTGTCTTCTGCGTCTTTGCTGAGCTCATGGCAGAACATTTTAACTGGCCAACCTGTTCGGTCGGCGAGCGCTCGAGAAATCAAAACTCCTGTTCATGGGCAAGCTTGGTTCATGGGAGACTATTTGGACCAGCAAGCCCGTTCGAGCACTCGGGAAGTCAGAGCTCCTATCCATGGGTGAGGAGGATTCGCGTAGTTACTGATACCCATCAAGGCCTTATTGGACAAGACGCACCAACAATGCATCGGGTTCGTCATGATCAAAGTGGGTATGGTGGCCTTGAAGGTCATAGGAAAGTGGACGTCACCAGTATGGTCTTGGATCCTCCTTTTGCCAATTTGATTAAGGAAGATCCAGCTTTCTAGTGACAAAATTTGCCATTAAGTGAAGGATTACGGCCCATACCAGTTGGTCGGGTAGAATCAAAATGCTACCCTGCATTTTGACATCGAGAAACAACATTGTTTTTAATTAGCGATGAGCTTATTCAATGTTCACATCATGCATCATGATGTAACCAGCACTCGATCGGCTCAACACTGATCAACTGTGATATGATCCAGTGGAGGAAGAGAGGAGCCTTTCTTTGGCGTTCTTCCCAGCATCTTGGATCTGGAGCAATGTAGATGTTTTAAGGAGTGAGTGCAACCTTTCACTGAGCGAGAGGGACTTCTTTGTACTCCTTTGTTATAACACTCAATCTTATTGTATGAGAGAGCGCCTTGTATCACTTTCATCTGTTTGAATAATAAAAGTAACACTTTTTTCTATCTTCTTATATGCTTGAATTCCTTTTTGCATTGAAATCAAACAAATAGAAGTAAGAACTCTTGACTTGCTAGAAATGCGATATTTAAATTAGCGAGTCAAAGATGGAGAAAAATTCCATTTAAAAACTTAAGATTACTGTCAGAGGTGTGATACTAACTTGACAGGAGTGGGATAGTTTCTGCAGACTTGCCAATCCACGAATGAGAATGACAAGTGAAGTTTTTACCCCCACGAAGGATTATGAATGAGTATTCATCAAAGGTTTAGTATTAACGTAATTAGGACCCAGTTGGGATTTAATGGAAACACTGTTAAAGGTGTAATATTAACCTAACAGCGCTTTTAGGTGGACCTGCTATTCTGTTGACGAGAATAACAAGTGAGATTAGACCCGTTGGGGATCTAGGAGAATTTTAGCGCTAGAGGTGTAATATTAACTTAACGGGTTGAATCAGATCTTATCAGAGGTGTGGTATTAACTTGACAAGAATGTGAGTTAGAGGTGTGATATTAACTTGGCTCAACGGGAATTTTAGGTCCATTTGGGAAAACTAAAAACATCACTGTCATAGGTGTAGTGTTAACTTGGTAGTGAAGGTAATGCTAGAGGTGTTATTTTTAACTTGGCATTAGTCATCTCGACTTCGATAGGGAAGTTCGAAGGAAAGTCATTATCATAGGTGTATTGTTAAACTTAACAATGAAACTGGACACTAGAGGTGTGATGTTAAACTTAGCATCGCTCATCTCAGCTTTGATATGGAAGCCTGCGGAGAAGTGCTTGTCAGAGGTTTAATATTGAACTTGGCAGCAACTTAACAGTATTTGTCAGAGGTGTAATATTAACATGACAGGAGTTGACTTGCGATATGAGCAATTCTGTGGACTTGCCCTTCTATTAATGAGAATTGGCAAGTGATGTTTGGAATGTCAGAGCTGTAGTGTTAACTTGACAAGGATTAACTTGCGATATGGGCAATTTTGAGGACTTGCCATTCTATTGATGAGAATTGACAAGTGGAGTTTATAATTTCAGAGGTGTAGTGTTAAATTGACAAGTATTAATTTGCGATATGAGCAATTTTGAGGACTTGCCATTCTATTGATGAGAATTGACAAGTGGAGTTTGGAATGTCAGAGGTGCAGTGTTAACCAAGTTTGAAGACTTGTGACTTCATGTAGAGGACATACAAGTGAAGTTTGTACTCGCTGGGGAGTATTGAAAATTTTCATTGTTAGAGGTGTGGTATTAAACTTAACAGTAATTTATCAGAGGTGTAATATTAACATGACAGGAGTTGACTTGCGATATGAGCAATTCTGAGGACTTGCCCATCTATTAATGAGAATTGGCAAGTAAAATTTGGAATGTTAGAGGTGTAGTGTTAACTTGATAAGGATTAACTTGTGATATGGGTAATTTTGAGGACTTGCCATTCTATTGATAAGAATTGACAAGTGAAGTTTGGAATTTCAGAGGTGTAGTGTTAACTTGACAAGTATTAATTTACGATATAAGCAATTTTGAGGACTTGTCATTCTATTGATGAGAACTGACAAGTGGAGTTTGGAATGTCAGAGGTGTAGTGTTAACTTGACAAGTTTGAAGACTTGTGACTCCATTTAGAGGAGAGACAAGTGAAGTTTGTACTCACTAAGGAGTATTGAAGTTTTTCATTGTTAGAGGTATGGTATTAAACTTAACAATGATTGCGTTTGTGAACCTATCACTCTATGAAAGAGAATTGATTGGGACTTTTGGTAGAAAAACCAAATGAATTGTCAGAGGTATAATATTAACGTGACAATCATTAATTTCCTGGGGACATGGGAGGTTCGCCGTTAGAGATGTAATATTAACATAACAGCTGAGATTTTTTATGAGTTTCATTGTCAGAGGTTTAATATTAACTTGACTGAATCCACTGGGGATCGAAAAATCTAGTTTGTCAGAGGTTTACTGTTAACGTGACAAGTCCTAGCACATTTCATTGGAGAAATGAATCCAGGTATTTTTGTGGCCCTATCATTCTATGGAAAAGAATTAGTAGGAGATTTTGGAGGAGAGGATGGAACCAAGTCCCTTAGGATTTCTAGTAAACTCTCAGCTATCAACGAATTTGGTGTGCATTTACCAACTACCGTTTGAGTTGGGCTAGCCATGCTATTCCCCTCAGCATGATGAGTTGTCGAAGACTTATATTAAACAAAAAAGCCAACATTTTACTCTATCCTTAGCCATTGGAGGTGTCGGTGTCTATGGGTACACTAGAGAAGAGTAACAAGGCTAAAATTGAAGTCTTGAACTTTGTTTCTTCTTTAATATTTACATCATGCATCATGATGTAACCAGTGCTCGATCAGCTCGACGTTGATCGATCGTGATGTAATCCAGTGGAGGAAGAAAGAAGGTTTTCTTTGGCGTTCCCCCAAATACCTTGGATCTGGAGTTTTGATCAGAGGTGTAGTATTAACCTGATCAAGAGAAGAATGCTATTAAGGATAGTATTTCTTCAAGAATCTGCCGTTAATTGGCATCATGAGTATATCACCGTCTGGGGTTGTGAGATGGCATGCTCCATTTGAGTAGACCGACTCCACTACAAATGATTATTCCCATTTAGGTTGGAATTTTCTTTTGTCTTATGTGTCATCACCATGGGTCTTCTGACAATTAAGACAAGGTCACCTTTCTTAAAAGTCCGTTCCTTGACTTTCTTGTTGAAGGCTCTGGTAATTTGAGCTTGATAGAGCTCGATTTGCTGTTGAGCTTACAGACATTTATAATTCAAAGCCTCCAACACTTGGAGTCGCAGTCGATGCTTCTACTCATTTATCATTTCTGTCATCAAGGCGAAGCGTAGAGATGGGATTTGGATTTCTAGTGGGAGTATAGCTTCACACCCATATACCAAGGAGAAAGGTGTAGCTTTCATCGGGGTTCAAACTGTCGTGCGATAGGCCCACAAGTGTTGCATATTTAATGTTACATTCCATACTTATTTTAGAATAAAAGCCTGCATTGTCCTAATTATTTGTTTAATTTATTTGCAGGCCCAATCCTTAAAGAGATGAAGAGAAATGAGCCCAAAAGCCCACCAGAATTCTGAATTAAATCAGAATTAATTCGCACAGATAAAATCAGGGCAAAATCAAGAGGTTGAAACCGGTTGAGAAGAATCCTCTCAGAATCGATCGGTTAAAGCCAAGAATCCAAGGTTATTTCGTCAGAATCCGGAGCTCAAACGGCAAAACCAACAAAGGATAAAGCCAGAAGAAACCCCTGGAGAGACCCACCAACAGGGTGTGGCCATCTGGCCACACCCTGGCCGCGGAAACGCGGCTTGGGCCGCGTTTCCGCGGCAATCTTGGGGAGTTAGGGGGAGCGTGAACTCCCCCGACCTCCCCGGGATCCTGATTGTTCGGTTTATGCCTATAAAAGGCCATTATCTGCGCTGAAAAAAGGAGGACCAGGCAGACTAGGATTTAGCCTAGTTTTAATTCTTTGTAGTTTAGGTTTTTCTTTTCTTGTTATGTAATCTGTATGTAACTTAGGGTAGAAGAAGATTCATGTAAGTAAGAGAGAGAGGCTGAAGTTGAGAGTGACACCGATGATGTACCCTCCTCCTTTCTTCCATTGTCTCTGCAATTAATAAAAGGTAAAAGTTCTTTTTATGTTTGTGTTTTCTTTTGTTTCGTCTTCCTCTTCTACTTTACCTTGGTTGTTGTTGTTGAGTGTACAAGTGAATTCCAAAGCAAGTACACCGATGCTACGTGAGAGCCAGCGATAGTTCATGAAGACGTTCTCCTCTTCCAAGATCCGCATCACTTCGTTCTTGCTAGGCTTGACGATATAATGTGCACGGGGACTGAGTTCGAGCTTATGATCTATGCGTTGAACGCCTCCGAAGTAAAGGTAGAACATGCAACGGTTTCCAGGTAAGTCATCACTCAACCTCGGTAAGTATTTCTTCACTTTTCTTTACTTCTTTTCTTTTCTTTCTTAGTTTAGATCACCAACCACTTCTTCCAAATTTTTTTCATTCTTCTCTCCACTTCATTGTACATAGTCGCTTTTACTGTTTTCTGATTTTTCCACCTTCTTCATCTTTCATATTCTTCTAACTTTAACTATAACTTTCTTTTTCATTTTTATAACTTTAAAACAGAGAAGAACTTTCGCTTATTTTCTTAACGATTTCAATAAAGAACTGTAAAGCTTCCATCGCAAACCCTCCTTGTGGATCACGACCCGCATAGCTACTTGCTATACCGGAAGAATTAAGCACTTGCGCATTTTCTTTCTTAAGTTCTATAATCTCCTATTTTTTGTGCAGGTTTAGCCTCAATCAAATTTTGACGCCGTTGCCGGGGAGGGTAAAACGGTTTTTATTGAAATCTGAATTTTATTGAAAATTTTTTAGAACTAAACGAATTTTCTTCTCTGTTGCAGGTTACAGGGCAAGCAAAGCAGGAAAACAAGTTTGCAGTGACATACAAGTGGTATTGGGCCTCTGCTCTAGAAAGCAGAGACCCATTGCCCTCTGAATTGCCGCGTTTTCACGGCAAATGCCGCGGATCCGCGGCAATAAAGAGCTGACTACTAACAGGTTTTTGCAGGGCTGCTAGCTTTGCAAATTCTAGTTTGCTGCAATTATTTATTTCTTATATGCCATCACAAAAACCTGCTAATAATCAACAGTAAAAAGTTTGTTGCAAAAGTTAAAAATTGATTAGACGTTTGTATTTTAGGCACGTGTCTTTTCAATTCATTTACTTTTACTGTTGAAGAGTGCTGGAGCAAGGTACGTTTGCATTGCATTTAGCGTAGGACTCACTTCTTGGTTGATTTATATCGGTTTGAGTGAATCTTACATATCTTGTACACTTGCACAAATTGATCTTAAGGGCACTAACCCATTAACAAGATAAGGTGAGGATTTGATCACCCATCCTTAGCCCAAAAATCACATTCCAAGCACTCACTAACCCAAGCCTAACTAAAATTGAGTAGACATTGGCCCTAGGGACATCTCGGACTCAATTAGGAGATTATCCTAAGGGGGAAAAATGTTGGAATCTAATTCCTGCAAAATCAGTGTCTAGGAAAGGGATTGAGGGCCGAAAGCCCGAAGGTTGGTGGTTATTTAATTAAGAAACGTCTTTGACGGAAAACCTCCCACCAACCTTGCCCTGACCTGGCTGATTAGCTTGTGGTTAAAGTCTACATTAGACCTCCCGTGGACAGTCTAACCAGTTAGGAGTCGTCTAGGTCCTAAGTCTACCCTAATTCAGGCTAGAATTTTTTTCTTTTTTGTTTGTTTATTTGTTTGTTTTTCTTTGTTTGTATTCTATTGTGTGATATGGACTATAATAATAATTTTTTCAACTACAATATATTACACACCGACTTCATTTTCGGATATTACCAACCCGGCATATCATAACTTTGACCAACCTAGTGTGCCGGATTGGTCTTATCCGAATCAATATGACCCATACCCCCCATCTAATAACTATAATTTCCATAATGATTTTAACTCTTCACCGAGTAAGTGGGGATTCACCTCCCCGAACATAATTTCCAACCACGTTGTCCTCCTTCTCCACCTAGTCCACAGTATTTTCAAGATTCATACTCAGTTCCACCCGTCCAAACTAGGAAACCATCAATCATGGAAATGAGTGTGCGTGAGTCCAAACACAAATCCAAAAATCTGACGGACTCACAATTTCACTACCACTTCCAAGACAATTCTTCATCTTTTCATCAAAACAATGAACATATCACCTATGAAGAGATGCTTAAATCCATGACTCAGGCTCAAAACGCTCGTAGTAGTGACATAGATATGATGGTCGAAGCTCTACATTCTCACCGTTGGACCAGTTCTAATGTCACTACCAATTCTGTTGGAGCCGAAGAGTCAGGTTGTTTTGGAAATCAAGATTCCATTTCAGAACAACCATGTGAACTTACCCAAACTCCAAATGATATTGATAGTTTGGCTAGTTTTCCTTTTCCTGAAATAGAACTTGAAAATGATTATGATCCTGAACCCCAACTTAGTGACTCAATTCTATTTCCTGATTCGATTATGACTCCGGTATCTTCACCTGACTTCAATCTTTTCCCGGAGTCAACATTGGATCCTGTACCAATTCATAAAGAAATTGAATCACCCATCTTTGAGGATCATGTTGAACTTGACCAACTTTACAATTTTGAAAACCCCATGGATAAATTGGCAAGTTCTCCATTTTTTGATATTGAACTCAATGAGATATGTGACCTAGATTCTCACATATGTGATCCAGTTCAACTTTCTGAATCAATATTGACTCCTGTTGTGTTACCAAACTTGAGTAATATTTTAGAGTCAGTTTTGATTCCTCCACCTATCATTCCTGAACTGGAATCACTCACATTAAGTCACATTCCATTGTTAGACAATACATGTGGACTAGAGTTTCAACTTCTTGACTTGGACCCAATTTCTGAACCTATTTTGACTCTTGAACCTTTACTTGATTTAAGTCACCTTCCTGAGTCGGTATTAGTTCCTGTCCTTCCTGAGTCCAAGTCAATCATTCTATCATTTCATACTCCATTCTGGGATGAGGGGGTTGACAAATTTGACTCCGAAATTTGTTATGAAATTTGGAAATTAGATGGGGTCACATACTTAATAAAAATCCTTCATGGACAAATCTTTTTAATGGGTTATATTAAAGATATTTCTAGTGGGTTCCTCCGAGACCCAAGAAAAGTTGATTGGGCCGCATTTCGTGGACCAATCAGACCACCACCGGAACCACCACCATAAGGTAACATTTTCCTTCCCTTTCGTCTTTTTCATGCATTTATGCATTAATTCATACATTGAGGACAATGCATGAGATAGGTGTGGGGGAGGGTCCAACATAACTTTTCTTTTTCTTTAAAAAAAAAACCAAAAAAAAATTAACATTTTTCTTTACTTTTAAAAACTTTTTGAAAATTAGAAACAATATTTTGACTTATTTTTGTAAGAAATTAAGTTAATTTTAAGGAATAGGAAAATCCAAATTAGGATTTCTTATACTTGGTCAAAATAAGATTATTTGTTTGATTTTTAGAGTTAGGAAGATAATTTGTCAAAGTAATTTGGTCTTGATCTTTACCTTGATGAAATACACACTTCATACACTTACACACTTAGGGTTCAAAAACAAAGATTCTTATGCCTTATAAAAATAAAAATAAAATGAATAAATCTAATTATTAATTAGCTAGGTGCTTTAGCCTAAGCAAGCCTTAGTATTTATGCGAAAATGATTAGATAAGTAAAAAAAATTAAAAAAATGAATAAATCTAATTATTGATTAGCTAGGTGCTTTGGCCTAAGCAAGCCTTAGTATTTATGCGAAAGATAATTAGATCCCCTGATTAAGCTGGGTATTTGTGCCTAATAAAGCATAAGTATTCACGCCTAAAAGGGATTCATATAATAAAATCCTTAGTTTTGTGGCCTTGTTTGCTCGAGTCCTTGAGTCCGTGGGGTGTTTTCTCACCCGGTGCCCTAAGACCATTTGGTTTGGGAGTCATGGATTAGAGGCTCGTTACATGGGCAGATTAGAAAGCCTAATAAAACTAAGAAATAATACCAAAAAAAATAAAAATAAAAATAAAATATATATATATATATATAATAAATAAGGCATAAGAGTTAGAGTTAATGAACCCTTAGTCAAAATTTTCACATTCACAAGGTGCATATGACTTAAAGTAAAGTAATAGACTAGATGAGAAGCACAATTTGACTCCTTACTTTGATTGATAACAAATTTTTGAATAGAGACTAAGTTTAGGAATGAAAATTCGGCTTTCCTATTACTTATAGAATGTTTAGATCTTACAATTATATTTCAAATATTTTTCTCTTTCAAAATGCTTTTCGAAAATACTAACTCTTTATTTCTCTTTCTTTATGGATTTTGTGGGTGCAATCCGCTGAAAACCCTCACGAGACAAAACTCGCCCTCTAGGGGGAACCTAGAGGTTTAACGGCTTGTTGCACATGCTCAGTGCAATCGCGCGACCTGCGAAAGTGGTCTAATAATCCTTATTATAATTTAGTTGTTTTGCTCGAGGACGAGCAAAAGATAGGTATGGGGGTGTGATTGGTTGCTAAATGTTGCATATTTAATGTTACATTTCCATACTTATTTTAGAATAAAAGCCTGCATTGTCCTAATTATTTGTTTAATTTATTTGCAGGCCCAATCCTTAAAGAGATGAAGAGAAATGAGCCCAAAAGTCCACCAGAATTCTGAATTAAACCAGAATTATTTCGCACAGACAAAATCAGGGCAAAATCAAGAGGTTGAAACTGGTTGAGAAGAATCCTCTCAGAATCGATCGGTTAAAGCCAAGAATCCAAGGTCATTTCGTCAGAATCCGGAGCTCAAACGGCAAAACCACAAAGGATAAAGCCAGAAGAAACCCCCGGAGAGACCCACCAACAGGGTGTGGCCATCTGGCTACACCCTGGCCGCGGAAACGCTGCTTGGGCCGCGTTTCCGTGGCAATCTTGGGGAGTTAGGGGGAGCGTGAACTCCCCCGACCTCCCGGGATCCTGGTTGTTAGGTTTATGCCTATAAATGGCCATTATCTGCGCTGAAAAAAGGAGGACCAGGAAGATTAGGATTTAGCCTAGTTTTAATTCTTTGTAGTTTAGGTTTTTCTTTTCTTGTTATGTAATTTGTATGTAACTTAGGGTAGAAGAAGATTCATGTAAGTAAGAGAGAGGCTGAAGTTGAGAGTGACACCGACGATGTACCCTCCTCCTTTCTTCCATTGTCTCTGCAATTAATAAAAGGTAAAAGTTCTTTTTATGTTTGTGTTTTCTTTTGTTTCGTCTCCCTCTTCTACTTTACCTTGGTTGTTGTTGTTGAATGTACAAGTGAATTCCAAAGCAAGTACACCGATGCTACGTGAGAGCCAGCGATAGTTCATGAAGACGTTCTCCTCTTCCAAGATCCGCATCACTTCGTTCTTGCTAGGCTTGACGATATAATGTGCACGGGGACTGAGTTCGAGCTTATGATCTATGCGTTGAACGCCTCCGAAGCAAAGGTAGAACATGCAACGGTTTCCAGGTAAGTCATCACTCAACCTCGGTAAGTATTTCTTCACTTTTCTTTACTTCTTTTCTTTTCTTTCTTAGTTTAGATCACTGATTGGTCACTAATGTTGCACATTTATTATTATATTTCCATACTTATTATAGAATAAAATCTGCTTTATCCTAATTAAATGTTTAATTTATTTGCAGGCCCATTTCTTAAGGAGATGAAGAGAAACAAGCCCAAAAGCCCACCAAATTCTGATTAATTCAGAATAAATTTGAAATGAAGAAATCAGGGCAAAATCTTGGCATATAAGGAAGGTTTAGAAGAATCCTCCCTGAATCAAGATGAAGAAATCAGGGCAAAATCTTGGCATATAAGGAAGGTTGAGAAGAATCCTCCCTTTGGGCAAAATCTTGGTATATAAGGAAGGTTGAGAAGAATCCTCCCTGAATCAAGCACAATCAAAGGCTGTTTTGTCAACTTTTGAAGAAAAAAATAAGAAAATCAGAAGAAGATACGGGAAATACATCAGACCAGGAGATTCCCCCAATCTTCCTGGGATCTTCTCCTTTAGGTTTTTTGCCTATAAATACTGGTTTTAGCTGAGCAAGGGAGAAGGCAGAGATTAGGATTCAACCTAGTTTTCATTCTTTGTAGTTTAGGTTTTTCTTTTCTTTTTATGTAATTTGTATGTAACCTAGGGTAGAAGAAGATTCATGTAAGTAAGAGAGAGAGGCTGATGTTGAGAGTGACACCGACGATGTACCCTCCTCCTTTCTTCCATTGTCTCTGCAATTAATAAAGGTAAAAGTTCTTTTTATGTTCGTATTTTCTTTTGTTTCGTCTTCCCCTTCTACTTTACCTTGGTTGTTGTTGTTGAGTTTACAAGTGAATTCCAAAGCAAGTATAACTAAGCTACGTGAGAGCCAGCGATAGTTCATGAGGACGTTCTCCTCCTCCAAGATCCGCATCACTTCGTTCTTGCTAGGCTTGACGATATAATGTGCACGGGGACTGAGCTCGAGCTTATGATCTATGCATTGAACGCCTCCGAAACAAAGGTAGAACATGCAACGGTTTCCAGGTAGGTCATCACTCAACCTAGGTAAGTATTTCTTCATCTTCTTTCCTTTCTTTCATTTGTGTAAATTATATCACAACCTCTTCCAACTCTTTTTCCTCCACTTCATTTGTACATATTCGCTTCATTATTTTCTGATTTTTCCACCTTCTTCATCTCTCATTTTCTTCTAACTTTAACATAATTTCCATTTTCTTAACTTAAAAACAGAGAAGAACCTTCATTTTATTTTCTTAAAAGATTTCAATAAAGAACTGTAACGCTTCCATCGCAAACCCTCCTTGTGGATCACGACCCGCATAGCCACTTGCTATCGCGGTAGAATTGAGCACTTGCACATCTTTATTTCTAAATCTAAAATTCTATATTTTTTGTGCAGGTTTTACCTCAATCAATCACCAACCACTTCTTCCAAATCATTTTCATTCTTCACTCCACTTCATTGTACATAGTCGCTTTTACTGTTTTCTGATTTTTTCACCTTCTTCATCTTTCATATTCTTCTAACTTTAACTATAACTTTCTTTTTCATTTTTATAACTTTAAAACAGAGAAGAACTTTTGCTTATTTTCTTAACGATTTCAATAAAGAACTGTAAAGCTTCCATCGCAAACCCTCCTTATGGATCACGACCCGCATAGCCACTTGCTATACCGGAAGAATTGAGCACTTGCACATTTTCTTTCTTAAGTTCTATAATCTCGTATTTTTTGTGCAGGTTTAGCCTCAATCAACAAGCATTCACCTAATTTGTCATCCCAGTCGCGTTGGCTTTTCGAGACGAGTTTCTTGAGAAGTTTTCTAATAGTTTTGTAGAAAGCTTCCACAAACCATTTGCGGCTGGATAGTATGCCGTTGAGGACACACTGTATGCCGTTGAGGATACACTCTGTATTCTAAATTTATTGCAGAACCTTTGAAAAGCTTGGCTGACGAACTGGGGCCCATTGTTATGAACGATCCATCGTGGCACACCAAAGCAGTAAATGACGTGATGTTTAACGAATTTGATCACGTCGATG
The DNA here is from genome assembly GCA_038442645.1 of Agave tequilana. Taxonomy (NCBI): domain Eukaryota; kingdom Viridiplantae; phylum Streptophyta; class Magnoliopsida; order Asparagales; family Asparagaceae; genus Agave; species Agave tequilana. The sequence goes on from JAVJIF010004752.1 coordinate 20,925, forward strand.
CCTTTACCTCCCTCAAGGGAATAACTTCAACATATTTAGAGAAGTAATCGGTTATAGCTAAGATGAACCGATGTCCTTTGGATGAAGGTGGGCTGATAGGCCAACAACGTCCATTCCCCACATCTCAAATGGCCAAGTTGAAGTTATAGAGCGAAGATGTCCTGGTGCTTGATGGATGAAGTCACCATGGACCTGACAGGAGTGACATTGCTTAGCATAAGCGATGGCATCAGGGATCATTTTTGGCCAATAATACCCCAGTCTTATGAGTTTTTCTCCAAGCTTTGGACCAGGTTGGTGAGCTCCATACAAACCATCATGCGCTTCTTTGAGTACTTCCAGTGCTTCCTTCTGTGACAGGCAGCGGAGGAGGATCCCATCATACGATCGGCGGTACAGTGTCCTTGTGATTGCATTGTAGTAGAATTTAGGGCTTTCCTTCTAATGACAGCTGCCTCTTTGGGGTCTTCAGAAAGAATGATGTACGGTGTATAGTTGATGTACGGGAATCGCCAATCCCTGAGCTCTGGACCTTTTAAGTCCCTAGAGCATCTTTAACTTGACGGTCTCCTGTCAGCTTTTGGTAGTCTTCAAAGGAGAATCTTGGTCAATGCAGGTCATGGCTGTGACGAGTATTTTCTCTACTACTCCAGCTGGAAGAGCCAATGCATGGTCAATATAAAAGTTTCTAAACCTCTCGGCCATGTAGATAGTTGCATTGTAATAGGGTACTAAATCTTCATGTCTGACTTCGTACTCCCTGCGAACTTGGGTAACGATGAGCTTAGGGTCACCGTATGCTTCAAGATTTTTAACGCCAAACTCATTGGCGATTTGCATTCCGATCAAGAGAGCATTGTATTCTGCTACATTATTGGAACATAGCTCAGTTAATGAGAATGCACGAGGGATTACGTAGTTCTCTGGGGAGACAATGACTACCCCCACTCCTACTATGACATTCCCTCGTGGGCCCGTCCCTGATGCACCGCCGAAGAAGAGCTGCCACACCTGTCCTTCGAAAGATGTCTAGGTCAGACAAACTTCAGCGACCTCGTGTGGGAGATCCTTATAAAGTTTGGCCACTTTCGGATCTGGATGCTCAGCCAAGAAATCTGCCACCGCCTGTCCCTTCACGACTCTTTGTTGTAGGAATTGCATCTCATATTGGGAGAGCAGTATGGCCCATTTTGTCAGTCGACCATTCAATGACGATGGCTTTGTCATAAGCAACCTTAAAGGATTGATTTTTGATACGACATATATGGTTTGGCCCATCAAGTAATGTCGCATTTTCCGGACGGCGAACACCAATGCCAAACATTCCTTTTCGATCGGGTTGTACCGATATTCTGCTCCGATCATAGTTCTACTCAAATAGTAGATTGCCTGTTCGTGTCCCTGATCATTATTCTGGGCTAGCAAAGCTCCCAAGGAATGATCCATCGCTCGAACATATATCAGGAAAGATTTTCCTGAAACCAGAGCTGTAAGGACAAGTGGTTGCGTGAGGTATCGTTTGATTTCTTCAAACGCTTGTTAGCAAGCATCGTCCCAAATGAATGAGACACCTTTCTTCATTAATTTGGTGAAGGGTTGGCATCTTCCCGAGAGATTTTAGATAAACCTCCGGATGTACGCTAATCGCCCTTGCAACCCTCTAAGCTCCCTGAGGTTCCTTGGAGGTTGCATCTCCTAGACAGCGGGGACTTTCTCTGGATCGAGGTGGATTCCTTTGGATGTCATAATAAATCCTAGGAATTTACCCTGGCTACCCTAGAAAGGATTTAGTGGGGTTCATCTTCACCTGATGCGCCCGCATGATGTCGAATATCGTCTTCAGATTTGCTATGTGATAGCCCTTGGTACAGCTTTTTACTGCAATGTCGTCGACGTAGCATTCTACTATTTTGCGTATGTGCTCATGAAAATTGCATTCAAGCCCTCTAGTATGTTGCTCCCACATTTTTTAATCCAAAGGGCATGACAGTATAACAGTACACCCCCAGAGGCGTCCTGAAAGATGTATGATTTTCATCATCAGGGTACATCTTGATTTGATTGTATCCCGAGAATCCATCCATGAAGGATATCCGTTCAAGCCCACACGTGTTGTCGATCATAACATCCGTGATTGGAAGGGGAATTCATCTTTTGGATAAGCCTCATTTAGATCGTGAAAATCAATACAAACTCGGATCTTAACATTTTTCTTAGTAATGGGGACGATATTGGCTACCTAATCAGGGTGTTGTTCCTCCCTGATGAAGCCAGAGTCTATGAGCTTTTTGACTTCCGACTGGATTACTTCCATTATTTCTAGATGGAACCATCGCTGCTGCTGTTTGACTGGTGTTGCGTCTGAATTAATGTTAAGGCAATGCATAGCCACTCAAGGATCAAGCCCAGGCGTGTCCTCGTAATTCCAAGTGAAAAAATCTACATACTCCCGCACAAGAGATATTAGATCTTCCTTCTCGGAGGGTGATAAGTTTTCACTTATAAAGATGGACTTAGGATTAGCCTCATCACCCACATTGATCTGGGTGACCTTATCCTCTGCGGGTGGTTCACGTTGTTCAAAGCAAATATCCCAGAGAGTGTTTAGGTGTTTGATCTAAGAATTTGCATCCGACTGGATTATTTCTTCATCTCTATCTTCCAGGTGGCTTGTTGAAACCATGTTCACGGAAAGTTCTTTGAAGATGTTGTCGACACTGACATCTAACTCCCATGATGATGTCTGACGAGTAGTTATGGTATAATGACCCTTCAGACTCAGAGGCTGACGGGATTGGAGTTGACACATAACCCAACCCCCGCGAGTTTGATGATAATAATCAGGGTCTTCCCTTTTGGAATGAAGGATCGAAGCAGTGTTCTTCTTCCTTTGCCAAAGTTTAAGCCAGGACACTTTGTTAAATCATACCCCATGTTCTCCATCATTCTGAGTACATTTGGCTCATAATGGACGAATTGAGGGGATCATTCTCGCTTTCTGGGTCTTCGCGAGGCATCAATTCGGACTTGATCTTCCGAAAAGAATTGGTTTTTGACCTTTGCGTTTTGCTGGGATCATGAATAAAGATCCCTGCGCTTCATTGACATCTTGATACACTGTGAGGGATGACCTCATCGGTACATGCAATGGTGTCAGAGCATCTATTGCCGACCAGGGGGTCATCATCCACATCGGTACTAGTGTCCGATGGCACGGAATCAGAAGCCAATACAGAAAGTAAGCCAAATCTAACTCTTCATTAATATACCACTCGCCTACATCATTGGCGCGATTATTGACATCGAGCTTATTAACGCTCGTTACAAGTGGGTTCAACTCCCAAAGACATTCTTCCTCTGCCTCTGGTTCAGTGTCAGCTTCATTACAAGAGTCTGGTTCCTCTGGCTGGGGATTCTCACTTGTCTCCAGAGAATCTTGGTATAGGAGGAAGTCTGTGAAATAGTTCTCCACCCCCCTTGAACGAATGCCTTTTAGTAATCAACGTTCGGACTTTCCCACTTCCGTCGATATATTTCATAACTTGATGGAAAGTGGAGGGGACGATGGACTTACGATTAATCATGGTCATCCGAGCAGCAAATTGTATGAAGTGTTAGCGTCGATCACATAGCACGTCACTTCAGATCTATGATCCCCAATCTGACATTTGAGTTTGATCTTCCCTATTGGCCGTACCGTTGGTGTTGAAACCATAGATGGTAGTTTGGGTGGCGCTCAATCGGTGGGTGGGGATCCCTAAGTGCTGCATGACCCGGCGAGGCATAATGCTCAGCGCGGATCCTGGACCTACCTGAATACGGCTTATTTCAGATGATCCTATATACCCTGTGAAGTACAAGGGCCTATCATATTTCCCCTTGACCTGCATGTCGTCTGGCATGAAGGTAATGCAGGGGGCATTTTGAGAGGCGTGGAGACAGTCTTCCTTTTTTTCTCTTGTGGCTCAACTGGGATCTAGGTCATGAAGACCTCAGCATCAGCTAGAGCTTCTCTTAGAGCTTCTCTTATTGACTTTGGCAGCCTTAGAAGCTCGTAAAGAATTATCCTAGCCGGGATGTTGGCCAGTTGAGCCAAGACATCAGAGCGGTAAGGTGCTGAAGTTCCTTCTGCTTTGTCCTTTGGGAGAATAATGGAATACTGAAACTCTTTCTGCTTCTCCATAGGTTGCTTTGCGGAGGGCTTGGTTGGCTATTCAGTAGGTCCAGGCAGATTTTCCACTAACTCGTAATACTTCTTTAAGTACGACCGTCCCGAACGAGTTTCGGCCATGAGTGGTGCATTCAGCTCTACGGCAAGGACGATCGTTTCCTCCTCTGAGTCAGTTAGTGAGGGCACATCGGTCTTTGCTTCCCGAGAAGGGTCACACACCACATTACAGGGCGAAGCTCTTGCTTTGTCTTTGGACTTCTTGTTGGCAACAGTAGTCCACTGTTGCCCTTCCACAAAATCAGGATGAACCCATATAATTTCTCCGTGACGTGTAGGGATAGGTACAAGACCCTTCTCTTGCTAGTAATGCGGGTCTGTATTGATCATCCTTAGTTCTCCTTTCGGGATGGGAACTACTCCGGCCGGTGTTGGAGGCTGGTTTTCAAACTAAAGAAATGACGTCATGTTAGCCGTCACTTTCTTCTGTTCTGGACAGAGCTTTAGGACTTCTGCATCGATCAGAGCTTAAAGAATATCTTTGAAGATATAACAGCTCTTGATGGAGTGCCCAACCATCTTTTGATACAGGCAATAGTAGGGATTGTCGGTTATGCCGACCTCCTCAGGACGTTTAACTTTAAGAAGCTTTAATCTGTTGCTCTTGTAGAGTAGCTTAAACAACAAATCGACGTGCTCGTCCTTGAAGGAGTACTATCTGTTGGCGCATTGCTGACTTGAAGAACCACCCTCACTGGTTAACTGAGGTTTAACGGGAGATTTCGACTATGTCTCTAATGTGTCCTTCCTTTTTTATTGGAAAGACACTTTTGGCGCGCGCCTTGTCGACTTTTCGGGTCTTGGCTTGTTTTCTTCTGCCCTAACCCTGGCGATAATTTCTTTAGCCTGTTCACCTTGCTGGACCAATTGCTTCCAGGTGCGGCTTTTAGCAACTCCTATCTGGACTAGGAGTGAAGTTTGCAAATTGTGATGGCATGTCTCCACCAGGGTGGCCTGGGTCATATCGCTAGGACATCAGAGCGCCATATTCTGAAATCTTTCCACAAATGCTTTAACTGACACTCCTTTTCGTTACTTTGTTGCCAGGAGAGTTGGCATGGTAACTTCCGAATCGTCTTCGAAGAAGTGTGTAAGGAAGAGCTTCTCCAATTCACCCCAATTTTTGATGGAGTCTTCAGGGAGTTTCATGAACCATTCGAAAGCGAGTCCCTTCAGAGTACCGATGAACAAACGTGCCAATATGGCATCATTATCTACTACATTCCCTGTTTGAGACTTGAAGTAGTAGATGTATTGGTTCGGTGACCCTTTGCCGTCAAAGGCCTGTAGAGTCGGAGCTTTGAACTTAGGAGGATATAGGACAAGATCCCATTCTGCCGGGTATGGCCGAACCACTCTTTCTTCTTGGAGGCCTTTTCGATAGGTAAGGGCTTCCAGATGCTGCTCCAATTGATTCACTCTTTTAGAATGAGTACCCCCATTCTCTTGATTGCCTCCCTCTTTAGATGAGGATCTAGACGACTCAAAATTAGATTGTTTCTCCTCTTTTATGTGTATAGAAGATGAGCTTTCCCCTTTCTTCCGCTTGCCTTTAGACTTTTTAGAAGAAGTTTGGGCATTCGACTTCTTCTTATCCTCGAGCAACTGTGTAAGCATCTGCTTGAGGGTATTGATAGATTCTTATTGGGCGCGAATCATATCAAATTCTCCCCTCTGGATCTGGGCTTGCTATTCCAAGCGTCTGGTCATCTCCTGAGGAGTGTTTTCCATATACGCAAAGGCTTTCTCTTCTACAGAAGAGTTCGAGGCCTGTGATTCTGCGATGGTAGAGTGTGATTCACTTACTTCAATGTCCCGGGCTAGGGCACTGTAGTCAACCGGGGGTACCGCACCAGTCCGAGTGCCAGTATACCGGTACACTCCTTCTGGTTCCGTATCAGACTCATCAGAGCTGACTGCCGGTTATTTTTCCCTACTTTTGCTTGGCGTAGTGCTTGGACCTGCCATATTTACAGTGACTTCGGGTATTCCGTGTCAGAGAAGATTCCCCTTCTGTGGGAACGACGCCTTTTGGCTGATCGGGAGGTTGACGTTAATCATCTGAATACCGACTGGTTGCTCACATATGAGCTGCAGCGACAATCAGAGAGCATTACTGTGATGAGCCGTTCATAACAATAGTATGGAGCAACCAATTAGCACTCCTTTTCTTTGTCAAGTAATCTCTTAAATCTGTCAGAGGGGGATCAAAGAGATTAGCCTTAGGTTTTCAAGGGCTTTTCAACTTCTAACAGCCATCTTGCATCACGAATCTGAGACGCAGGGTTCTATGACGCAGAGCTCACGTTCTGTAAAATAGACGTGGCTCTCGCATTTTGGCTTTAAAACACAGGTCTCGTGCCTCTGCTGAGAAGAGACGCGGACCTCGTGCTGCTGATTGTCGCATTTGGCTAGTGACACTTGAGACACGCGGACTTTCTAAATCCCGCGTTAGGTTATAGAGACGCGGGTCTTGTGTCTATGAGGAGAGGCACGGACCTCGCGCTGCTGAACGTCGCATTTGGGAAGTAAAGCTTCAGAAACACAAGCCTTGTGGGCTTCCGTTTAGGTCTCCAAACGCGAACTTCGTGTGTCTGACATAGTTCTGAAGAGACACGAGCTTGAGCCTCGCGTTCTGTATCTGTTTGATAGATTGCTGGACAGATAGTTATTCCAGCTTCTTGCGTCTGTAATTGACGCGTGCATCGTCTCTGTCGATGTTCAGTATTCCGGTTACGTCGTACAGGTTGTTGGGAACCCCTGGTAACCTGGGGCTGAGGAAGAGGACGGGCATGAGCGGGCTGAACGCCAACAACGTTGACCTCACGGGTCTTGTGGGAGATGTTAACGCGGGCCTTACATGTGATACATCCGGCCACGATGTTCTCTGCGCAGGCCGCATTCAGGGAAGCCTTTGAAGGGATCTGAGAGCGAATCTCTGAGGAGACTTTGCGGTACTGCCGCGTCCTAGGGCTCTTAGAGCCGGAGAGAGGAACTCTTCTTTATTTGCCTGGTCAAATTTCATAACAAGCGATTCGACCACTTTTCCCATGCAGGTGACGTCACCTTGCGCCACGACTTGCTCATCAGTAGAGAAAGTTTTCCCCAGCGGAGTCACCATTTCTTGTTTGGTGGAAAAAATTTTGAGGGTGTGTAAACTCTTTATTTGACTGTAGAGAAAGTTACAACAACAATCGAAACTTCTGATTACAAGAGAAAGAAGATATTCAAGCTCAAATCTTCTCTTTGTTTAATGCTGGATTCTTAATGTGGTGGTGGAAAGTGAGTCTTGTTTTTTGTTGACCAGGTGAGCGTCATAGTCTTATGAGAATCTTCTCCTCGGACTATGGACGGAGTAGCACAACTGCTGTCTAATTAAATCTCAAAGAGACTTAAGGCAAGAACAAACTTATACTCAGCAAGTTGTTAGAAGAGTTGAACTCTTAAGTATTTCTCAGCTGGAAGCTCTAATCAGGATTCTCCAAAATCGACCAAAAACTTTCTGACCCCTCTTCAATAGTGAACTGAGCTATTTATAGGGATTTTAGGAGAAAAAACTATTCCCTAAAAACCCTCCATAATGGGGGTTAACTCCCTCATTACGTGAGCAATAATTGACCTGGTAATGAGGACAGTTATAACTGAGATGCAGGCTTTAAGCCTCACGTTTTACCGTTGAGGTAACGCTTGAGAAACGCAAACTTCAAGTTCTGCGTTAGGCTTCATGTGAGATGGGGGCTTCGGGCTCTGCGTCTAGGTATTACATGGATGACTGAGACGGAAGTTCCAAGCTCTGCGTCTTAGCCATTGCAGTGAAGTAAAGACACAAGTTTTGACTCTTGCATCTTGGTCCCACAGTGATGCTGAGACGTAGTTTTCAAGTTCTGCATCTTAGTTATTGTAGTAACATTGAGACGCGAGTTTCAACCTTCACGTCTTGGTACTACGCTAGTGGCTATGCTGCCTTGCATCTGGAGTTTGGACTCTGCTTTCTGGTGACTTGACCTCAGTGATTTTTTGACAGTCTACACTAGTACTTGAACAAAAATATATTTTTATTTTATAAAAATATTTTGTAAAATCATAAAATATAATACATTAAATATATTTATGGTAAAAATATATATGCTAAGAAAACTAATCATATTTTAAACTAAATATCATAAACAATATTAAAACTTGATTTTTCAAAATAAACATAAAAAATAAATAATAAAACTGATTTTGAAAAACTTTTTGTGTGTTTGTATCTTCTCTTGAGCATAAATTCACTAAACTAAAGTTTAACAAATTAAGAAATCTTACACAAGAAAATACAAGAATAAACTCGGTCTTCAAAATCTTCAAGTAGACATCTAAAAATATATTTTCTTTAAGCTAAAGTCTAGTTACTTGAAACTTCTTTTTTGAAGCTGAAATTTTCACTCTTGAAACCTATGTACTAAAAACACTTTGAAGATAATTAGTATTACAAACTACATGAGTTTTAAAATTATCAAAATAAAGAGTGATTGTAATCTTGGACAAACAATCTCCCATTTTTGATGATGATAAAACTCACGAGTTAATATAAATGAAAGAACTTCAAGAGATGCTCCCCCTGATATTATGCATAAAAAAATATAAATCATAAAACTCATCCTTTAAAAAAACTCATATATTTTTCCTTTAAAATCATATATTCTTCTCCCCTTTTGTCATATGTCAAAAAGAGTAAATAAAATGTAGTAAAACAATACTAATAGAAAAGCTTGAAATTTATATCAATATAAAAATTACAAAAAAATTTGTGTAAAAATTATAGAAATTAATTATCCATCATACAAACGTTTAATTCTCCACAAAAAAGTAAAATGATTAAAGTGAAGAGGTTTTGTAAAATATCAGCCAACTAAAAATCGGTAGAAACATAATCAATTTCAGTATTACCTTTCTCATAATTATCACTAAGAAAGTGATATAATTTCTATATGCTTTATCATACTATGTTTATTTGCATTCTTAAGCATATGAATAGTAGCAGTATTATCACAAAATATCTTAATAAGACCATAATGCAAATTATAGCCAAGTAGAGTATGTTTCACCCAAAGAATTTTTGCACAACAAGCCACCTCAGCAACATACTTTATCTAGGCAGTTGAAAGGACAACAAAATTTTGCTTCTTGGAATAGCACAAAATAAGATAATTTACTATAAATTGACAAGTTTAACTAGTACTCTTCTTATACACTCTACAATCAGAATAGTCGGCATCCAAATAAATCATCATGTTAAATTATCCGGTCTTCAGATATCACAAGCCTATAGCAATAGTGCCCTTAAGATATTTAATAATTCCTTTTACTGTACTTAGATGTGATTCTTTAGGACACGATTGAAATCTTGCATAAACATATACACTAAATATGATATCCGGCTTACTTGCTATCAAATAGAGCAAACTACCAATCATGCTACAGTTAATTTAATATCAATATCTTTACCTTATTCATCCTTATCAAGCTTGATTGTAGTAGCCATCGGAGTCTTGCTAATCTTTGTATTCTCTAACACAAACTTTTTGATTAATTCTTTGGTGTACTTAGCTTGATTGGTGAAGATTCCATCGCTCTTTTGCTTAATTTGGAGTCCAAGGAGATAGTTAAGCTCTCCAATCATACTCATTTCAAACTCTTTCTTTAAACACAATTCAAATTTTTGCAAAGTTTTTCATTAGTAGAGTTAAAAATAATATTATCAATATAGATTTGAATAATTAAAACTCACTATCAACATATTTTGTAAACAATGTAGTATCTATTTTACCTTTAACAAAACTCTTATTTTCAAGAAAACTACCAAGCCTTTTATACCAAGCTCTTGGAGCTTGTTTTAAATCTTAGAGAGTTTTATCTAACTTGAACACATAATCGGATAGTGTAGAATCAACAAACCCGGGGGTTGTTCAACATACACTTTCTCTTCTATGAATCCAATTAGAAACGCACTCTTTACATCCATCTGTATTAATTTAAAATTTTTAAATAAGGCATATGCAAGAGTCATTCGGATGGCTTTCGAGCCGTACAACCGGTGCAAAGGTTTTTTTCAAAATTTATTCCCTTGATTTTATTATACCCTTGGGCTAGTAGCCTAGCCTTGTTTCCTAATTATATTACCTAACTAACTCCTGAAGCTTGTTCCTAAACACCAACATAGTACCAATAGTTGGTCTATCTTAGGTTTAGGAACAAGTCTCCATACTTGATTGCGCTCAAATTGATTGAGCTCCTCTTACATAGCAAGTAACCAATAAGAGTCTACCCTAGACTCATGAATATTTTTAGGGTCCTATGTTTGAAATAAATGGAAAATGGTCACAAAAATCTCAGAGTTTCAATCTAGTAGATACTCTCTGAGATACATCACTTATGATGAGATCTTTGGGATGACTTGAAGTATATCTCCAATCCTTCGAAAGTGGTTAAGTAGGTTCCACTTCTACTTATACTTTACCATTTTGATCTTCTCTTGGTTTTTCTTATTCCGTTGAGTTTTTCATAGAAATCTTCTCAATATCTTCACCTGAAGAATCAATTTAGGCTCTCGCGCCTCCTATTAGGCTTTTGAGTTTTCTTTTTGTAACTCGTGAACATCTTTTGTACTCTTCATAATCGTATATCCCTTTGTCGCATTTACGCCTATTGGTGATGTAATATTCTTTTAATATTGTATCATATCCTGTGATAACTTTGTAATTGTAATCATATGTTGGAATGTATAATGCACCATGTACTTTCATACTCTGATTCTTACATTTACTGATGCTTAGCTTATATATGTAAGGGTCTGTTTGACCTACGTATATACGTCACAATAACGTCTCCGTACCCGCGGGATCGAGACGTTGCAGGATGATATCAGAGCCTGGGCTTTCACATCCTCAGTACAACCAGTCAGCAAATTAATAATAAAGAAATTTGCAACTGGAATGCATGAATCCTGCTTATACAATCTAACTACCAGTGCAAAGTTATCATTTCTTTTTGGTCGTCTTTCCTTTGATTCTTGAATCCCTTCTATTTTTTCACTATTCTGATTTTTGTCATCTTTATACCAACTTAAGGTATGGGTAGACTAGTGAGGTAGCTGATTGGTTGCTAATGTTACATATTTAATGTCACATTTCCATACTTATTTTAGAATAAAAGCCTGCATTGTCCTAATTATTTGTTTAATTTATTTGCAGGCCCAATCCTTAAGGAGATGAAGAGAAATGAGCCCAAAAGCCCACCAGAATTCTGAATTAAATCAGAATTAATTCACACACACAAAATCAGGGCAAAATCAAGAGGTTGAAACCGGTTGAGAAGAATCCTCTCAGAATCGATCGGTTAAAGCCAAGAATCCAAGGCCATTTCGTCAGAATTCGGAGCTCAAACGACAAAACCAACAAAGGATAAAGCCAGAAGAAACCCCCGGAGAGACCCACCAACAGGGTGTGGCCATCTGGCCACACCCTGGCCGCGGAAACGCGGCTTGGGCCGCGTTTCCGCGGCAATCTTGGGGAGTTAGGGGGAGCATTTGCTCCCCCGACCTCCCCGGGATCCTGGTTGTTGGGTTTATGCCTATAAAAGGCCATTATCTGCGCTGAAAAATGGACGCGAATGCATATTAGGATTTAGCTTAGTTTTCATTTCTTAGTTTAGGTTTTTAGTCTTTCTTTTTATGTAATTTGTATGTAACTTAGGGTAGAAGAAGATTCATGTAAGTAAGAGAGAGGGGCTGATGTTGAGAGTGACACCGACGATGTACCCTACTCCTTTCTTTCATTGTCTCAGCAAGTAATAAAGGTAAATGCTTTGTTTGTTTTCTATTCTGCTTTACTTTACATTTGTTTTGCTTTCCTCTTCCTCTTCTACTTTACCTTGGTTGTATTTGTTGAGTGTACAAGTGAATTCCAAAGCAAGTATAACCAAGCTACGTGAGAGCCAGCGATAGTTCATGAAGACGTTCTCCTCTTCCAAGATCCGCATCACTTCGTTCTTCTTATGCTTGACGATATAATGTGCACGGGGACCGAGCTCGAGTTTATGATCTATGCATTGAACGCTTCCGAATCAAAAAGGTAGAACTTGCAAAAAGGTTTCCAAGTTAGTCATCAATCAACCTAGGTAAGTATCTCTTCACTTTTCTTTCTTTCTTTTCTTTCTTAGTTTAGATCACCAACCACTTCTTCCAAATCGTTTTCATTCTTCTTTCCACTTCATTGTACATAATCGCTTTCTTTTGTTTTCTGAATTTTCAAACTTCTTCATCTTCCATTTTCTACTAACTTTAACTATACTTTCTTTTTCCATTTTTATAACTTTAAAAACAGAGAAGAACTTTCGCTTATTTTCTTAACGATTTCAATAAAGAACTGTAAAGCTTCCTTCGCAAACCCTCCTTGTGGATCACGACCCGCATAGCCACTTGCTATAGCGGAAGAATTGAGCACTTGCACACTTCTTTTCTTAAGTTCTATAATTTCGTATTTTGTGTGCAGGTTTAGCCTCAATCAAATTTTGGCGCCGTTGCCGGGGAGGGTAACATGTTTTTATTGAAATCTGAATTTTTTTTGAAAATTTTTTAGAACTAAACGAATTTTCTTCTCTGTTGCAGATTACAGGGCAAGCAAAGCAAGAAAACAAGTTTGCAGTAACATACAAGTGGCCTTGGGCCTCTGCTCTAGAAAGCAGAGACCCATTGCCCTCTGATTTGCCGCGTTTCCACGGCAAAAGCCGCGGATCCGCGGCAAGGAAGAGTTGACTACTAACAGCTTTTTGCAGGGCTGCTTAGTTTGAAAAAATTCTAGTTGCTGCAACTTTAATTTTTCTTATATGCCATAACATAAGCCTGCTAATAATCAACAGTAAAATATTTGTTGAAAAGATAAAAAAATTGATTAGACATTTGCATTTTAGGCACGTGTCTTTTTAATTCCTTTATTTTTTACTGTTGAAGAGTGCTGGAGCAAGGTACGTATGCATTGCATTTAGCATAGGACTCACTTCTTGATCGCTTTAAGTGATTCCTATTTACATATCTTGTACACTTGCACAAAATTATTTTAAGGGCACTAACTCATAACAAGATAAGGTGGGGATTTAATCACCCTTCCTTAGCCCAAAAATCACATTCCAAGCACTCACTAACCCAAGCCTAACTTAAAATGAGTAGACGTTGGCCCTAGGGACATCTCGGACTCAATTAGGAGATTATCCTAAGGGGGAAAGGTGTTGGAACTTGACTCTTACCAAATCAGTGTCTAGGAAAGGGATTAAGGGCCGGAAGCCCGAAGGTTGGTGGTTATTTAATTAAGGAACGTCTTTTGACGGAAAACCTCCCACCAACCTTGCCCTGACCTGGCTGATTAGCTTGTGGTCAAAGTCTACATTAAACCTCCCATGGACAGTCTAACCAGTTAGGAGTCGTCTAGGTCTAGGTCTACCCTAACTTAGGTTAGCATTTTTTCTTTCTTGTTTGTTCATTTGTTTGCTTATCTTTCTTTTTTGTGTGTATTCTATTGTGTGATATGGCTTATAATAATAATTCTTTCAACTTTAATAATAATCCATATTACACACCAAGTTCATTTTCGGATATTACCAACCCGGCATATCATGACTTTAACCAACCTAGTGTGCCGGATTGGTCTTATCCGAATCAATATGACCCATACCCCCATCTAATAACTATAATTTCCATAATGATTTCAACTCTTCACCGAGTCAGTGGGGATTCACCTCCCCCGAGCATAATTTCCAACCACCTTGTCCTTCTTCTCCCCTAGTCCACAATACTTTCAAGATTCATACTCAGTTCCACCCGTCCAAAATAGGAAACCATCAATCATGGAAATGAGTATGCGTGAGTCCAAACACAAATCCAAAAATCTGATGGACTCACAATTTCACTACCACTTCCAAGACAATTCTTCATCTTTTCATCAAAACAATGAACATATCGCCTATGAAGAGATGCTTGAATCCATGACTCAGGCTCAAAACGCTCGTAATAGTGACATAGATATGATGGTCGAATATCTACGTTCTCACCGTTGGACCAGTTCTGATGTCACTACCAATTCTGTTGGAGCCGGAGAGTCAGGTTGTTTTGGAAATCAAGATTCCATTTCAGAACAACCATGTGAACTTACCCAAACACCAAATGATATTGATAGTTTGGCTAGTTTTCCTTTTCCTGAAATAGAACTTGAAAATGATTATGATCCTGAACCCCAACTTAGTGATTCAATTCTATTTCCTGATTCGATTATGACTCCGTATCTTCACCTGACTTCAATCTTTTCCTGGAGTCAATATTGGATCCTGTACCAATTCATAAAGAAATTGAATCACCCATCTTTGAGGATCATGTTGAACTTGACCAACTTTACAATTTTGAAAATCCCATGGATAAATTGGCAAGTTCTCCATTTGTTGATATTGAACTCAATGAGATATGTGACCTAGATTCTCACATATGTGATCCAGTTCAACTTTCTGAATCAATATTGACTCCTGTTTTATTACCAAACTTGAATAGTTTTCTAGAGTCAGTTTTGATTCCCCCACCTATCATTCCTGAACTGGAATCACCCATATTAGGTCACATTCCATTGTTGGAAAATACATGTGGACTTGAGCTTCAACTCCTTGACTTGGACCCAATTCCTGAACCAATTTTGACTCTTGAACCTTTACTTGATTTAAGTCACCTTCCTGAGTCAGTATTAGTTCCTATCCTTCATGAGACCAAGTCAATCATTCTATCATTTCATACTCCATTCTGGGACGAGGTGGTTGATAAATTTGACTCCGAAATCAATTATGAAATATGGAAATTAGATGGGGTAAAATATTTAATAAAGATCCTTGATGGATACATCTTTTTAATGGGTTATATTAAAGATAGTGCTGGTGGGTTCTTTCGAGACCCAAGAAAAGTTGATTGGGCCACGTTTCGTGGACCAATCAGACCACCACCGGAACCACCACCTTAAGGTAACACTTTCCTTCCCTTTCTTCTTTTTCATGCATCTATGCATTAATTCATACATTGAGGACAATGCATGAGATAGGTGTGGGGGAGGGTCTAACATAACTTTTCTTTTTCTCTAAAAAAAAAAAAAACACTTTTCTTTACTTTTAAAAACTTTTTGAAAAATAGAAACAATATTTTGACTTATTTTTGTAAGAAATTAAGTTAATTTTAAGGAATAGGAAAATCCAAATTAGGATTTCTTATACTTGGTCAAAATAAGATTATTTGTTTGATTTATAGAGTTAGGAAGATAATTTGTCAAAGTTATTTGGTCTTGATCTTTACCTTGATGAAATATGCACACTTCATACACTTACACACTTAGGGTTCAAAAATAAAGATTCTTATGCCTTATAAAAAAAAAGATAAACAAATCTAATTATTGATTAGCTAGGTGCTTTGGCCTAAAAAAGCCTTAGTATTTATGCAAAAGAAATTAGACGAGTTTGAGAAAAAAAAGAAAAAAAACAAGTCTAATTATTGATTAGCTAGGTGCTTTGGCCTAAGCAAGCCTTAGTATTTATGCGAAAGATGATTAGACAAGTTTGAAAAGAAAAATCCTCTGATTAAGCTGGGTATCTGTGCCTAATAAAGCATAAGTATTCACGCCTAAAAGAGGTTCATATAATAAAATCCTTAGTTTTGTGGCCTTTTTTGCTCGAGTCCTTAAGTCCAAGGGGTGTCTTCTCACCTGGTGCCCTAAGATCGTCTGGTTTGGGAGTCATCGATTAAAGGCTCGTTACATGGGCAGATTAGAAAGCCTAAACTAAGGAATAATACCACCAGAAAAATATATGTATATAAATAAATAAGGCATAAGAGTTAGAGTTAATGAACCCTTAGTCAAAATTTTCACATTCACAAGGTGCATATGACTTAGGGTAAAGTAATAGACTAGATGAGAAGCACAATTTGACTCCTTACTTTGATTGATAACAAATTTTTGAATAGAGACTAAGTTTAGGAATGAAAAATTTGGCTTTCCTATAACTTATAGATTGCTTAGATCTTACAATCATATTTCAAATATTTTTCTCTTTCAAAATGCTTTTCGAAAATACTAACTCTTTATTTCCCTTTCTTTATGGATTTTGTGGGTGTAATCCGCTTAAAACCCTCACGAGACAACACTCGTCCTCTAGGGGAAACCTAGAGGTTTAATGGCTTGTTGCACATGCTCAATGCAATCGCGTGACCTGCGAAAGTGGTCTAATAATCCTTAGTATAATTTAGTTGTTTTGCTCGAGGACGAGCAAAAGATAGGTATGGGGGTGTGATTGGTTGCTAATGTTGCATATTTAATGTCACATTTTCATACTTATTTTAGAATAAAAGCCTGCATTATCCTAATTATTTGTTTAATTTATTTGCAGGCCCAATCCTTAAGGAGATGAAGAGAAATGAGCCCAAAAGCCCACCAGAATTCTGAATTAAATCACAATTAATTCGCACACACAAAATCAAGGCAAAATCAAGAGGTTGAAATCGGTTTAGAAGAATCCTCTCAGAATCGATCGGTTAAAGCCAAGAATCCAAGGCCATTTCGTCAGAATCCGGAGCTCAAACGACAAAACCAACAAAGGATAAAGCCAGAAGAAACCCCCGGAGAGACCCACCAACAGGGTGTGGCCATCTGGCCACACCCAGGCCGCAGAAACGTGGCTTGGGCCGCGTTTCCGCGGCAATCTTGGGGAGTTAGGGGGAGCGTTTGCTCCCCCGACCTCCCCGGGATCCTGGTTGTTGGGTTTTTGCCTATAAAAGGCCATTATCTGCGCTGAAAAATGGACGTGAATGCATATTAGGATTTAGCTTAGTTTTCATTTCTTAGTTTAGGTTTTTAGTCTTTCTTTTTATGTAATTTGTATGTAACTTAGGGTAGAAGAAGATTCATGTAAGTAAGAGAGAGGGGCTGATGTTGAGAGTGACACCGACGATGTACCCTACTCCTTTCTTTCATTGTCTCAGCAAGTAATAAAGGTAAATGCTTTGTTTGTTTTCTATTCTGCTTTACTTTACATTTGTTTTGCTTTCCTCTTCCTCTTCTACTTTACATTGGTTGTATTTGTTGAGTGTACAAGTGAATTCCAAAGCAAGTATAACCAAGCTACGTGAAAGCCAGCGATAGTTCATGAAGACGTTCTCCTCTTCCAAGATCCGCATCACTTCGTTCTTCTTATGCTTGACGATATAATGTGCACGAGGACCGAGCTCGAGTTTATGATCTATGCGTTGAACGCCTCCGAAGCAAAAAGGTAGAACTTGCAAAAAGGTTTCCAAGTAAGTCATCAATCAACCTAGGTAAGTATCTCTTCACTTTCTTTCTTTCTTTTCTTTCTTAGTTTAGATCACCAACCACTTCTTCCAAATCGTTTTCATTCTTCTTTCCACTTCATTGTACATAATCGCTTTCTTTTGTTTTCTGAATTTTCAAACTTCTTCATCTTCCATTTTCTACTAACTTTAACTATACTTTCTTTTTTCATTTTTATAACTTTAAAAACAGAGAAGAACTTTCGCTTATTTTCTTAACGATTTCAATAAAGAACTGTAAAGCTTCCATCGCAAACCCTCCTTGTGGATCACGACCCGCATAGCCACTTGCTATAGCGGAAGAATTGAGCACTTGCACACTTCTTTTCTTAAGTTCTATAATTTCATATTTTGTGTGCAGGTTTAGCCTCAATCAGTAGCGGCAGGACAGTTATGGTTCACTCTCACCTTATTTTGGCATTCTTGATTCCAATGCATCGTATTGCCTTATATCAGATGGTTCTTCGGTTTCGCCTTCTATTCTTATATGTATGGACGCACCACGGAGATTAGTATAGATAGTGGGGTAGTCATCATTTTAGAATCAGATAGATTGCATCTCTACATGAGGGGTGTCGATATGAAATGATCTTCCAAATTCAGAACTTCTGTTAGGCAGAGCTATGATAATTTTTATATTATTTCAGTAACGATCATGATCTCTCCTATCAACTTGACTGAGCTTAGCCATAATGTCCAACAATTTTTATGGATTTAATGAGCCACGGACCCTACTAGGCTCACCAAGCGAGCGTCGTGTACTAGCCACGTGAGCCCAACCAGGGATAGGCTTTGCTACACCTGGCGCTAGCATTTAGCGTGGTGTTACGCATTGGCTTCTCTGCGTGAACTTCACCAAGTGCGAGCCTCACAGAGCATTAGCTCCATTGCACCCTAATGCTTAGTGACGGACGCTGTATTACGTAATGGCCTCACCTGGGCCTCGCTTCGCTTGTGGCTAGTTTTGTCAGAGTTTAGCACCTAGCCTCGTTCTCCAGATTTTTCTTGCATAACATGTGGCATGAACTTAATGAATCGGGTTTTCTCACTGCATATGAACCAACTTGTAATAATCTTTACTGATGATCAATTCAGTCAACTTTGTAGAGCTTGAGTACTTTCTAAATATTTAATCTGCAGTCAAGCTATTATTCAGAGGGCAGATATTAAGAATTCTTAGTTATGCCTTTTAGAGAATCAACAGCCAGCATCTAAAACTTGTTATTATCAGTTTATTCTTCATTCATATATCTACAATCAGTTTATCTGGTTTTCTCTATTTACGATATTATGGTCTTCTTTCAGAGTGACAAAGAACAGATAGAACATCTATAATACACTTCTTCGTTAGGAATAGCTTCACGTCCAGCAAAGTGAGTATGGGCTCAGAACAGGTAAGTATCATAGTCCTGGATTTCGTCTTTTGAAAGAAGTAATCTCTGCCGATTCTAGCAGAATTCAGACCGTCAAAGACTGCTCTGCGTCACAGTCTGAGAGAAATATTATTGATCATCTCACCAAGTTAGCCATCTCATATTATTCAGAGTGAGACAGTTTACAGAAGTTCTGGCGGTATTCTCTTATTTTTCAAATGTCAGGTCAGCATTAGTATGACACCATCCGAATCTTTATATGGAGAAAGTGCAGAAGATGTCTGGGTTTCGAGTTATTAATCAATAAGTTTGGAGCGTTTCTTAGTAATTCATATCTTAATTAGTATAATCCTCGTCCCATTCTTTTTGCGTTCATCTTCCCCTTATTGAAATTTCGAGGACGAAATTTTTGTACGGTAGGCAGAATGTAACACCCTGTTCCCGGAATATGTACTCAGATACGTATTTTGACTTTTTTGTCATTTTCTTTCAATTTTCTGTCAAATTTATTTTTATTTTATGATTATTTATATCCTCATTTGGTATTTGGATCTGGATTTCTAGATTCAGAATCAGCCCAAGTCTGAACCGGGAACCCCATCTAGTGTATTAGTTGATTTGACTTTCTGATAGTCAGATTTAACTGATTTCTATTTCAAATATCATTTTATAATATTTTAGATCTTTCATGATTTTCTAAAATTTTTCTAAATAAATTTCAAAATCTTCAAAATGGGTATCGACCGGTACAACCGATTAATTCTCAAATTTTTAGTTTATAAACAGAGTTGAAATTCTAAAAACTGCTTTCATATTACTTCTTAGAATATCATTTTCTATCTAAAAATATTTTTGAATATTTTTCTAAATTTATCAAAATTCGACCAGATTTGATGTTGACCGATATCGCCGGTAAATTCTAGGTTTTTAATTTTAAAACGGGATTGAATTTCTTTAAACTAATTTCACCATGTATCTTAATATAATATTTTCTATGTTTGAGAATGTTTGGGGATCGTTCCAAGTTACTTCATTTTCTGCGCTTTTCCGGTGTTTTAGGTGTTTCCCTAGATTCTGGAGTTTTAAAAAATATTTTTCTTTTCCTTTTCTTTTTTCCAATATTTTCTCCTCATCTCATTTTCCTTCTCTCATTTTCCTTTTTATTTTATTTTCTTTTTCTTTTTCTCAACTTTTCTCCACCGCATAAAAATCCCCCAAAATATCTTCTCCTCCCCATTAATTCTCTCTCCTCCCTTTCTCTCTCCAACCCAAACCGATATTCGGGTCCAGAGCTAAACACAGTTCTCTCCTAGTGCCTAAACATAGGGTTCAGCTCCCCTTCCTTTTAAAAATGTTCCTCCCTCTCAAATCACTTCTCTTCATAAAATCTCTCTCATTCTTCTACTCTCTCTCTCAAATTCTCTCCCAAATCTCTTCAATTCCCCTCATAATCTCTCTCTCTCTCTCTCTCTCTCTCTCTCTCTCTCTCTCTCTCTCTCTCTCCTCTGTAAACTAGTGCCAATGCTCCTGCTGGCAGACCCAGGCTAGTGGCCCCCTTCTCCGGTGGCCAAACCCCTATCCCTTCCTCAAATTCCCTCTCCTCTATCTCTATCTCCTTCAATTCTTACAACCACCATCCTTTCTATCTTCTTCTTCATTTTCAAAATCAACCACCACCTTCATCATCGTCCCACCACCACATTACCACCTAACCTAGCACTGTCCTCTCATCGCCGGCGAGCTACCATAGCAGCGACCACCACCTACTCCCCCAATTTCTTCTCCTCCTTCAATACTCTATCATCTTCATCATCTTCTTCTTCTTTCAATCACCACCCCCATCTCCTTCTAATTTCTTAAATCAATCACCACAACCATCTTCTCTACTCTAACTTCTCCACCATAACTCCCTACTCCTCCTTCTCCCATCTCCTTCAATTTCAGCATCCCACCACCCAAATCATCATCACCACAATAACCATCATCATTATCTCCTCCACTATAATCACCATTTCCCACTTTCCTCTATTGGCCAGTGCCGCCCCTCTAGGACAGAGCGCCGTCGCCCCCTGGCCGCGCGCGACCAGCACCGGCCGACCTGGGCCCCACCTGGGCCGTGGGGTCCTTGTGCGTCGGCAGCAGGGGCTGGCCCTTCTCTTTTTCTTTTTTGTTTCTTTCTCTCTTGCTAACTCTCTCTCCCCTCTTATTATTTCTCCCCCCTCTCTTGATTTCTCTCTTCTCTTTCTACATATATATTAATATATATTTTATATATTCAAACGCGTACATATGTTTATTTAGAGTTCTGAAATTCTGGGATTTTGTGATGTCACCCGATATTTTTAAGAGAGTGTCCTCACTTTCTTTCTGGGTTTCCCAGCTTTGTCGGGTTGATTTGTATTGTGAGAATTTCTATAATTATTGAGGTTGCATCTGTATCAGTGGAATTGTATCTGTATAGTGGACATGTAAATTTGTGTCGGTATTGTGTTTATATCGGTGTAGGTGTGTACATATATTCTGTGAAAATGTTTCTGTATCGATATGATGAATGTGTGTAATAGTGTAGTTCTATACTGTTGGCCCAAAGGCCCATCACTCTAGTTTTGATGATGATTAACTCATGTAGCTATAGTTTACTAATGATCTTGTGTTTATATAGTTTCAGTTATTGATCAAGATATTAGTAGGTGTCTAGCTTTAACAAAGGAGTTTTGGAGCTAACACATGTAGATTCAAGAGCTCGCGCGTCAAGATCGCATCTAGCACTTGATTGGAGTTTAGCTCTTTGGATCAGTTTGGATCAAGTCGACTTGGAGAAGGAGTTCTACAAGAAGATTTCAGTTTGTTTAGTTTGAGTTTGTGTTTAGATCTTGCGTAAGATAGACTAGTATTGATATGCTCAAGTTCACACACACACAAGTTTAATACGTTTGGTTTTCAGTTTAACCGGTTTGGATTTCATATATATGGTTTTCATGAATAGATAGAATCAAAATAAGTTTACATGGTTTAATGTATATTAGATTTCATCTATATATATCTATGCTTCATATATTTAGAAAAACTTATTTTGATGATCCCATTTCTTGTGTTTAGAGTTTTGTATTTAAACAAAACCTATTTTGGATTTCATGTCAAAAACATAGATATATCATGTACATGTTGTATTGGATTATATCCATATACAATATGCTTCAAAAAGAGTTTAAATATCTTGTTTTTTGTATTTAACAAGTTTGAAAAATCGGATTTCCGTTTCAAAGTTTGGTTTTTGAAAAATACAATTTTTTTGTTTAAGACTAATTTTTATATCATAAAAATAGTTCAAATAGTTTTTAATATGCATTGATTTTTGGTCACACATATTCGTTATTTAAAGATCTAACAAGAACTTATTTTTGTGAAATTTATAGGATTTTATGGGATTTTACTAGAAGTAAAATTACCAAGTTTTTAGTTCTGAAATTCCTAGCCAGATCAGCTGGCGGTCGACCGGACCAGTGGTCGATCGACCCGACCGGTCGACCGTTGTGCACAAGACGTGCACAAAGGACCAAGCCAAATAGGACGGTCGACCGCGCGATCGACCGACTGAAAGTACCCAAATCTCGGGTACTTCCAGTTGACTGGGCGGTCGACCAACAGGCTTAGCCAGGTCGACCGGAGGCACAATGGTCAGAAATATAACCGTTGCGCCGGTCGACTAGCCGGTCGACCGGAAGGGCATTCTGGGCTTTTTCTAGCTGCAACGGCTAGTTTCTTTGAGAGGCTATAAATAGCCATCTCTTAGGCTGTTTTTCATAAGATTTTAGAGAGCTTTTTTTCCCATCTTACAAGTGTTTTCAGCAAGATTTTAAAGAGTGTTTGTGCCTCAAAGTTTTATTTTTATTTTGTTTTCAAGAGTTGGAAAAATCAAGGAAAAATAGAGTATTTGAGAAATTGGTTTTGATCATCATTTTTATTTCTTTCTAGTATTTTTCCAAGTATTTTCTTTGTGATTTTGATTTTCAAACACCTTGTTTTCTCACAGTTGAGCTATCATATCTATTCTATCTATAGAATCTTATTTTTGTGAGAAATATTGTTTGTGGTCTATTGTGATCACCAAGAGTTGTTTGTGGTCTATTGTGATCACCAAGTTGTAATCTTTCCTTTGCTTTGGATTTGTGTTCATTTCTCTAGTGTAGAGGTGATTGTGGTTTGGCTTAATGCCTTGTCCCTCTTGTGTAGAGGTGATTGTGGTGGAGTTTGGCTTTGTGCCTTTATCCCTCTTGTGTAGAGGTGATTGTTGTTTTGGCTTTGTGCCTTGCCTCTTGTGTAGAGGTGGTTGTGTAAGAGAGAGGAGTTGTGCACTCCTAAGTTTGTAATTATAAATTCCTCAGTGGTAGTTCCCTGTGTGGGAGGTCCTGTGTGGACATATAGTGAAAATTCTTCTGTGTGAAGGTGGGGATGTAGAACAATGGCTTGAACCTCGAATTATATCTCAGTGTTTGCGTTTGATCCACTATCTCTAACTCTATCTCTTTGATATCTTGTATTACTTATATTGTTCATATCACTTACATGCTTGGCATTATTTGTGTGCGCATACTTGTGTTGAACCAAGAGAGTTTCATATAGCATCTCAAATCTTATTTAGAGGAATTTAGAGGAGATAGTCCAGAGCCCTTCACGGGAAATTCGGCTACACTCTTTGGTTACACATAGTGTGTTACAATTAGTTTTTAATTCTACATCATTTGTCATTAGATTAGCTTATACACCTATTCACCCCCCTCTAGGTGTATTTTCATATACCTCTTCATATATATATATATATGTTGTGATATCTGATTTTTTATCATGTGTGGCCGACCCTTCATGGTTGTTAACCTTCAGGCTCTACAATCAGCCTTTGGGCTTCATCACTCCATGGTAGTCTAGTAATTATCACGTTTATATGTGTGCTTGTATGGTGCTAACATTTTCTGTACGTACTTGCTCAGCCTCCGGGCTTAACCACTTCGTGGTTCTCACTATAACCTTCGAGTTTAACCTCTTTGAGATTTTTAAAGCCCTCTGGACTTTCTGTATGCTACGCCTGATAAGCGGATCTAGTGTCAATACTTTATCTCTAACTCCGTTCGAGCGTAGTTATCCTGTGAGCACGGCTGGGCCATGAGCGGTAGTATGGCATTCATACGCATGCTGCGACACGTGCGTTTAGCTGTACTGTCAGCGTTAACCGCGCCGAGCGGATAGCATCTAGTGTTGTACATTAGCTTTGCTCTAGCTTGCTTAGCTTCACTTGAATAATCGCTTGCTTGCTTACTCGTTTGTCGGTTCTCTTGCCTACTAGCCATATCTGCATGTGTGTTGTTTGGTACTAATATCTACCGTTGGTACATACATAGCTTTCAGGTTTAACCTCTCCAAAGTTTTTTAAAGTCCTCTAGACTTTCTATCTATGCCTAGAAAGGTAGCTTAGTGCTCAACGTTTTACCACTAAACACGCCTAGGCGGAACTCTGCCAGATTTTAGACTCACATCTTAAGCCGAGTCATTCCTAAGTTTCATCAGGCACTTAGATGATTAAATATTATTCGCTGATCTTGTCCCCAGCTTGTTTAGCTTCACTTGGATGGTCGCTTGCTTGCTTACTCGCTTGCCTACTCGATAGTTTGATTAACTCATTAATTGATGGTTATGAAGAGTTTGAAATCTTTACTTACACTATGTTTCAAAACTGTTTTATTTTCCTATATTTGTACTAATCCCCTGTATCGGTACCATTTTCTTGTATTTATATCGATCCCCTATATCGGTACCATTTTCTTGTATTCGTACCGATTTTCTGTATCAGTATCATTTTCTTGTATTCGTACCGATCCCTTGTATTGGTACCGTTTCTCTTATAGTGTTATACAGCAATGGACATTTGTTGTGCTAACACTTGTCACCTGACACCTACTTGTTATCACCTGCCACTTGATATATTACTACTAAACTTGTGATTATCATATTTCAGGAATACTGTCTTGCTTTTCTGTATTATATACAGTGACCTGTCCCTAGTACTCATGTACTTATGTACTCCTGTAACTCTTGAATCTGTCCTGCTCCTGCTATTCTCATAATATGATAATTACATAATAATAAAGTATAAAAAGACCAACCTACATCAGGCAAGGGGGAAACTGATGGACTTCAAGTGGTGAATATGTTTACAGTGGTTTTAGTTATATTATGCAACTAAAACTTTCAGATCTACCTGAGGGTCTCCAAGTATCCGAGGGGAGCGCTGGCTCCCTACCTCCTGTTACATTCATGAATGGGCAAACAATTAGATCCACCTCCTGTACGCCTTGCGGCCGGTTCCGTAACACTAGCAACGGAACATCCTGGGTCGCGGTCCCGGACGTGTACTGGACCCACTGTAAACATAACTCATTTGTCTCATCATCAATTTTTCATAACAACCTCGGCTTACTCATATATGGATGTGTGTGTTGGGACACTAGGGTACATTCCTAGATATATGAGTCAGACGAGTAATAATAATAAGATGCTAATTAATAATTCGCTGTGGTTTTGCAATTTGCGTTGTATACATTTAGATTACGGTAACGTGAGGTGTATGATATATAGATGAGGGTTTCCTTGTTTGGATATTCCTTCGACGTACTTATCTCATGAAATCACAATCTGGGTTGTACCGCTGGTTTTGCCATATTTGCTTTCATCGAATTTTATTCGGATTTTAGGTTTTATTATTAATAATATTATTATTCTATATATATTTATATCCTGGTCTTACACTTGTACACTACTTTTCTAATTTTCTGTTTTTACCATATTGTACACAGCCTATCTCTAACTTGACATTATACTTGTACTACTGTACTTAACCTCTTGACTTACTTATTCTTGGTTTATATGGATACTTAAGTTACCGTATAATCACTGCTTCCTGATGATTCATACTGTTATCTTAAGCTGTTATTTTGGACAGCTCGGGTTATGCATACTAAGTCGATGGAGACATGAGGTATATGGTATATAGATGAGGGTTTTCTTGTTTGGATTATCCCCTCGAGGTATCTACATCATGAATCTATCTACTCAGTCCGTACAACTGGTTTTGTCACTTCTGTACATCTCATCACTTGATACCTCATTCATATTTGGGTGTATATGCTCACAACACGATTTTCAAGGCTTGCTTTTGATTCGAATTTATTGATACACGTATGCCTGTCCTTGCATGCCACTTGGAATTCATTACAACACTCATTGGGGGGCTCTGACTCCCATGGATCTGCGTGTGCACATCCCAGAATTTGGAGCTTGTGGATTATCTCGATTGCTGATCAGAGATATACAGTGGAAGGGTGGTTCATCGGTAGACCGTCTAGAGCCCTTTCCTCCCAATCTCCTTGCTAGGCTCTCAAGTTTTTCTTTTGTAACTCGTGAGCATTTTTATACTGTTCATAATTGTATATCTCTTTGTATTCTCACATTTGCGCTTTCAGTGATGTAATATTCTTATAATATTGTGTCACATCCTCTGATAACTTTATAATTGTACTCATATGTTAGAATGTATAATGCACCACGTACTTTCATACTCTGATCCTTTCCTGTACTGATGCTTAGCATATATATGTGAGGGTATTTATGACCTCATATATACGTCACAGTAACGTCTCCGTACCCGCGGGATCGGGGCGTTACAGCTAAAGTCAAGATAGACTGGGCCATTCATTGTAAAGATCATATTTTCACACGGTGTTGTAGAGAATAGTGACACCAAGAATGAGAATGACTTTAAGATAATGGTCAACACCTTAAAGTTTTCTTGGAATCAGTGCCGGAAAATGAGACGACGATGAGTCTATTCGATCTAGTGTATCACTAACATCACCTCTTTTACATTTTATTTCATTCATCTATATATTTTTTTTCATACATTGGGGACAATGCATGAGATAGGTGTGGGGGAGGAGCACAACATTTAACATAATAAAAAAAAGAGAGAAGTAAAAAGAAAAAAATTCTTTTTAAAGTGAGAAACAATATTTTAATCTATTTTTGTTCAAAATTAAGTTAATTTTAAGGAGTAAGAGAACCAAAATTTGGATTTCTTATAATTGGTCAATAGAAGATTATTTGTTTGATTTTAGGTTTTGGAAGAAAAATTGAAAAGTAATTTAGTTTTGATTTTTACCTTGAAGAAATATGCATAATTTATACACTTACATACTTAAGGTACAACAACAAAAATTCTTATGCCTTATACAAAAAGAAAAATAAAAAAAGAATGAAATTAAAAAAAACACACACACACATATGTATTAAAAATCCTCTAATTAAGCTGGGTATCTGTGCCTCATGAAGCATAAGTATTCACGCCTAAAAGTGGTCCATATTATAAATAAAACTCTTAGTTTTGTGGCCTTATTTGCTCGAGCTCTTAAAGTCCTTGGGCGTGTTTTCTCACCTGGTGCCTTAAGACCGTCTGGTTTGGGAGACTAAAGGCTCGTTACATGGGCGAATTAGAAAGCCTAATAGAACTAAGGGATATTACCGCTAAAATAAGTAAAAATAAGGTATAAGAATTAGAGTTGAAGAATCCTTATTCAAAAATTTCATGGTCACAAGATGCATATAACTTAAAGGAAAAAAATAGATTAAATGAGAAACACGATTTTAATCCTTACCTTTAATGATTTCAAATTTTAGAATGGAGACTAAGTGTAGGAATGAACTATCTGGTGAAATTATAACTTATAAATTACTTAAGTTTTTGAAAAATTTTGTCAAATATTTTTCTCTCTCTTAAAAAGAATTTTTTCAAAAAAAACTAACATTTCGTAGACTTTTTTTGGATTTTGGGGTGTAGTCCTCTGAAAACTCTCACGAGACAAAACTCGTCCTTTAGGGGTAACTTAAAGGTTTAAAGGCTTGTTGCACATGCTTAATGCAGTCGCGTAATCTGTGAAAATGACCCAATAATTTCTTTATCATTTGAGTTTTTGCTCGAGATTGAGCAACAAATAGGCGTGGGGGGGTGTAATTTTACATGTTTATTGCATTTTTATTACTAAACTCCTACATCTATTCTGTAATAAATCCTGCTAATTACCATGTCTTAATGTCTTAATTTTGCAGGCTTGTCTTAATGAAAAGAGAGAAGATTATACCAAATAATATTAGTTAAAGTCAGATTTAACTAAATCTATTTGGTTTGTTGAAGATAGTCCCAGATCCAGTTCAGTTAAATTAGGTTTCTTGACATCTATTCGGTTAAATTAAGAATCAATGAAGATCAGACTGAATCCAGAATATAAACTGAAAAACAAAGTAGAGACAAGGAGATATCCAAACGAGGGAAGCTATGCGCCCTCGGATCTGGCCAATTGGCCAGATCCAGGCCGTGCAAACACGACAGATGCCGCATTTTTTTGGCTTTGTTGCAACAGATGGGGGAGCATTTGCTCTCTTTATCTTCAGACGCTCT
Organism: Agave tequilana; assembly: GCA_038442645.1. Classification (NCBI taxonomy): domain Eukaryota; kingdom Viridiplantae; phylum Streptophyta; class Magnoliopsida; order Asparagales; family Asparagaceae; genus Agave; species Agave tequilana. The sequence goes on from JAVJIF010004752.1 coordinate 49,409, forward strand.
TCCCCATCTCTTTTTTGGCCATAAATACTGTATTTTTCAGAGCAGAAAGGGACAAAAACTAGGATTAAGTTTTTGCTTTATTCTTTATTCTTAAGGTTAGGATCTTTCTTGAATAGTTAGAAGTAATGTAATTTCCATTTATTGTTTTCTTTCTAGCTTAGTTCACCTACAAGTGAGAGAGAGAAAGAGTGTCGTAATCGAAGATTGAACGTGCCATGATTTAAGAAGATTCGAGACTTTTCTTCATATCAATCTCCTTGGTGACAGTATATGTTGCTTTAAATTTTTTTATTACTTTACTTTTGGGATGAGTAACTAAACGGATTTTCTGGGCTTACTAGTCTCGCTCTTCTATCTCCTTTTACTCTTGATTGGATTTCAACCGAACTAATTCACATCTAAAGTCAAGCCTTGCAATTACGATTGTCCATAAAGGCACATGAGGATGGGTAATGGTTTTTAAAACTTTCATTTTAAAACAACTTCTAAAACTCATTTTTATTTCATACTTGCTCATTTACTTGATGGTTTAACATTCAGTCTAAGAACCATTTTAAACAAAGTTAAAATTCTCCAAAATCAATCTTATTTGCTTTACTTGGATACTTCTCAATTTTAAGACTTCTTACCTATGATCATATTGAGGTCAAAAATGTTCAAGAGAAAAGTACATGGCTGAGTATGAGATTAGTGAGCTCTGATTTCTTTTTAGTTTAAATAAAAACACAATCACTCTCAAGATTTCTTTAATGCCATCTTTTCCAAAATCTCTTCTTATTTTCTCTTTCTATTTAAACCACATCTCAACAATCCATATTCTATTTCTTTTCTTCTAAAAAACTAACACTAAGACCTGTTTTCTCAAAAATACTGAAAAGCTTGCATCGCATCTCTCCTCGTAAACATGAAGCGTTAGCCTTAAGCTACACAGTATTATATTTCTCAATCAGCTTCACTCTTTGGATATCTATTGTGTTAGTAAAAAAGTTTTAATTTCACATTATTTGTTAGATTAGCACTACATCTATTCACCAACCTCTATATGTACTTTCAATTAGTATCAGAGCTAATGCTCCTGATATTCAATTTAACCAGTGAGAAGTGATTCTATATTTGCTAATTGCATTATTTGCTTTACACATACTCATGGATTATCTTTCTCCACCTATGTTTGATGTTTTCAATATTGACATGTGAAAATTTAAAATGAGTTCTTATCTTGAAGCTTTTGGTTTACATGTTTATCTTGCCACCACTAAAAGATCATATATTAAAAATGGTAAATATTTAGAGGCTAATGCACAATTTATGATTGCACTTAAGAAAACTCTAAATAATGATTATCTTTTCAAGGTTGCTAATTGTGATTCTGCCTTTGTAGTATGGGCACGTTGATCTCTCTTGAAGAATAAGTTTCAAATGATGTGGGGAGAGAGTCTAGTGAAGATGATTCCAACCAATCTTGCTTCATGGTTCAAATGAATGACTTCCTTGAGGTAAATTCGGAACTCAATCTTGATGATTGTGCAAGTACATCTAATGATAATGCGTCTAGTGAGGACGCACACATGTTGAATGAAGAGCTTTCTGTTGGCCTAAAAGCCCATCACTCTAGTTTTGATGATGATTAACTCATATAGTTATAGTACTAATGATCTTGTATTTATTTAGTCTCAGATATTTGATCAAGATCTTAGTAGGTGTTTAACTTCAACAAAGGATTCGAAGTAAAGTTTTGGAGCTAGCATGTGTTGCTTCAAGAGCTCACGCATCAATATTGCATCAAGTACTCAAGAGGAGTCTAGCTCTTTGATCAAGGTTTGGACCAAGTCAAGAAAGAGAGAAGATTTTTCAAGAAGACTTGTGTCGGGTTCTACACGTGTCAAGATTTGTTTTTAGATAAAATGTAAAAGATAGATTAGTTGGTGGATTGCTCAATTTCATACACACACAAAATTATATGTGTTTTAGAAAATACCGTTTTGGTTTTTAAGCTTCAAAGTACACATGTGCTTTATCAAAACTATTTTAGAGCTTATTGTCAAAAACACAGATATTTCATCTCATATGTGTAGTGAATCATTTTCATACACACTAAGCTTCAAAAGTGTCTACAATATCTTGTTTTTGTATTTGGAGCAGTTTTGAAATTTTTTTTTTTCAATTTGGAGATTATTTTTGAAAAATACGATTCTTTTAGGCCAAAATTTCTATATTACAAAAATGGTTCAAAAAGTTTGTAATATGTGTTGATTTTGATCACACATATTTGCACTTCAAAGTATTTCAAAGAACTTATTTTTGTAGAATTTATGAGAATTAATGGGATTTTATTAGAGTTAAAAAGACCAAGCTTTCAATACCAAGTTTGCTGACCAGGTTGTCTGGCGGTCGACCGAACGGCTGACCGAGCTAGAAGTCAGTCGACCAGGCGGTCGACCGATGTGCACAAACGTGCACAGTCAAATTGGCTGGTGGGCTGGTCGACCAGGCGGTCGACCGTCAAGAGAGCTTTGCTCTCTGGATCCGGCCCTAGTCGACCGGGCAGTCGACCGGCTAAGAGCTCTGCTCTCTGGATCCGGCCCCGGTCGACCGGGCGGTTGACCGGTGGCACAACGGTCAGAAATCCGACCGTTGGCCGGTCGACCGGGCGGTCGACCGACAGCAGGATTTTCTGCTGAGTTGGACCCCAACGACTAGTTTTTGGAGGCCTAGATATTGGGGCTATTTTGGGCTGTTTTATATAAGATTTTTGGAGAGTTTTCAAGCTAGTTTTTCCCATCTATTTCAGAGGTTTTCTCCACTTATTTTAGAGCCAAAACTTTCATATCAAAAGGAGAGTTTTCAAGAGTGATTTTTCAAAAGAGATTTCTTGAGTTTTTCACTACATCTCTATCCTAGTTTTTCTCACACATACTTGAGCTTTCCATTGCCATATCTATCCTATAGGAGAGTTGTTGTGAGAGTGTTTTTAGGTGAACAAAGTGTTTAAGATCACCAAAGTGTTCTACTTTATATTTGAGGAGGCAAACTTGCGGGTTCGTGTTGTTTCGAGTTCTTGTGGGAGCTCAGTGTAGAGGTGCGGCCTCGACAAGCTAGTGTGCTTGCGTGTGTTTGTTCTAGCGGGAACAAGTGCCAGTAAGTCCAAGAGTTTTAGTGTGAACTTCTTGTAGGTGTTGCAGCACCGAGTGATCCAGTGGGATCATTTATAGTGGAAATTCTTTATAGTGTTGAAGGCAGGGACGTAGAGCAAGGTGCTCGAACCTCGAAATGAATCTCCCATGTTTGCGATTGCTCTCTCTATCTCTCACTTGTATTTATTTCTTGCATACTTACATTGCTTATCTCTTTATATGCTTGAAATATCTTGTGCTTAATTGTTATATGCTTAGGACTGTTTGCTCACACTTGTATTCAACCAAGAGAGCCATAGTGGCACCTCAACTCTTATCTAGAGGAATCTTGAGGAGATAGTCCAGAGCTCTTCACCGGGAATTCGGCTACACTCTTGTGTTATGCCTTGTGTGTTTTGCATAATAGTTTTTAGGTTGCATAAATATTTTTAATTCCGCATTAATTCATTACTAGATTAGCTAGTCACCTATTCACCCCCCCTCTAGGTGAACTTCAATTGGTATCAGAGCTTGGTGCTCTTTATTTGGGTCTAACGACCTTGAGTTAAAGATCCTCATTTTTTAGCTAATCACAATATTTGTTTACACACATATGAATTTCATGACACCTCTCATGTTTGACATTCTTAACATCCAAACTTGAAAAGTTAAGATGTTCATGTATCTCAAAGCCCTAGGGATTCCTGTTTATCTTGCCACAATTAAAAATTCATATTATTTAAATGGCAAACATCTAGAGGCTAACTCAAAAGCCATCCATGCTTTAAAGTCAACCCTAAATGATGATTATTTATATAGGGTTTCTAACTTTGATTCGACTTTTATAGTATGGAACACTCTAGTCTCCCTTGGTAAACAAAAACAATACTATGCGGGGAGTGACTCGGATGATGGAAGTAATGCTTCCAACGTATGATATATGGTCCAAGGGGATAACCCCCTTGAGATAAATTCTGAATCCAAACTTGATGAGGATGTTGACATGTCATATGATGAGCTTACTTTATTTTGTCAACAACTTCTTAAAAAATATGATTTGCTTAAAAATGACCATAAAAGATTAAAGAATAAATATGAGTCCATTTCAAAATAAAAGGATTCTTTTCAAAATAAATTTGAAAACATTTTAAATGAAAATGAATTTTTGAAAATGAAGAATATTTCCTTATCTTCAAAATTAAATGATCTTTGTGAAGGAAATAATTCTTTGAAAAATAAAATCAATTTGGTGGAAAAGGAAAAAGAGATTGCTTTGGATGATAACAACTCTTTGAAAGAAAAATTATTTCAAAAGAAACAGAAAACATTTCTTAAAAGATAAAGATTGTTGATTCTCATTCTTGCCATGCTCTTCATGCTACTATTAATAAAAATGAGATTCAAGTTTTGAAAAATAGAATAAATTATTTGAGCTCAACTTTGATCAATTGTGCATTTAAACATTCTAGATTGGAAACCATGTTTCAAAAGAAACAAGCTCCACATGTTCCTGCACATAACCCACGGCATACATATGCATACTATGCACATCATGATCACACTCATTCTCATATGCATGCTAGAGTGTACAAATGTACATATTGTGGCCGCAAAGGCCATTTAGTAAAGTTTTGTTTTGATAAAATTAACTCTATAAAATTTTGCTAATAAAAATATTTGGGTTCCTTATGATGCTAACCCCCGTGGACCCAAAAGAAAATGGGTCCCAAAATTTTTACCTCTTATATTTGATGTAGGTGTGGGCTCCACATGATGTGAGAGATATGGTGCCTTGGTGGTGGATGCATATGTAGCTAGATGGACATACCCTATTGATGCATCCCTATCAAGGATGTTTGGTGGGAGGACCACCATGTTTTGGAGACTTAGAGAATAGTGCGCATGTTTTTGTAACTATCTCTAAAACACCTATTTTAGTTTACATGCTTTTACATAGATAATATTTTTAGCATGTTTTGATTTTGTGCTTCATGTGGTGAATACTTATTTAGATGAACTTTTCAATAAAACTTGTGTATATACTTGTACAAGTAGTGAGCAACAATTGATTCTTATATGTTTGTACTTCATTGCTCATTTGTACTCATTACTTGTACATGTATAACCTAATTTTGATGATTCTTTCACTTATATATGTTTTCCCTATTCTTGAATATGTTTTGCTTCATGTACATGTTAATTTTGTCTAAAACTAATAAATATACATGCATACCCATGAGTCACTTGCCTTCATGCAAATTACATTATGGACTCGTTTGTACTTGGGATATGTATGTATATTGTTAATTTTGATAGCACATACATATACCCTGAAGTTTATTTTTAATGAAAAATATGATTTTCATTTTTTTGATAAAAAGAATTTCATGTTTATTTTGAGCCTTATTGATTATTTTCATGAATATGCTATTCACATAATTCTTGTGCACTCACACATCATTTGTTTACTTATGACATTGTTTTCATGAGAATTTTTTAGCTTTATAGATTTCGAGTGTCAACTCTTGTATTTTTAGCATGCTTCATGAGACATATGACTTGGTTTCATGTTTGAAGGATTTTTAACTAGTTATTCAAAAATTACTTTAAACTAGTTATTTATTCTTTATTTGGTAGCGTTTTCAATTTATAACTATTTTCAAATCATATTTTTGAAAACCCCTACCAACCTATGGGCGGTTGGATGGGCGACCATGCCTTGTATGCTCTAAATTGAAAATCTTTAAACATTTGCATGAATAGGGTGGACAGTTATGAGTTATACACATGTTCTTCATGGAATCTTATGTTTGTATACTTATATTTATTTCTTATATATGTATGTTTTAAACTTCAATTAGTATCAATTTCTATTGATATTTCCATTTTCATACACATATACATGTTTTGATTATGCTTGATTTACAATATCCTTATATGTTTAAAGTACAAATTATGTTTATGCTAAGCTTGACTTAAATTTAAATGTAAATTGGTATCTTAATAAGCTTATGCATTATTTTCAATTGGTATTTCAATTGATATCAAAATATACTTCATATTTTACCTTTTAATTGGTATCAGAAATTTACAAGATATTTCTAGTGGTATCAAAAACCTACAAGTAGTATCTTAAAATTTTGTTTATTTAAAAGTGGTACCAACTTATGTTTTGTCAACTATAATTTCATTGGTATAAAAACTTGTTTTGTTGACTTAAGATAATTCAAAATTTGTTTTAAAGTGATTTCAAATTTTTTTTTTGATATGTATTGCCTATATGCAAAGGGAGCTTAACATTTCTTCTATATATATATATTCATGTTGAGTGTATCTTATATTGAGGAGCTTGACATCTCTTCTTTATGTGATACACATATGTAGGGGGAGCTTAACATCTCCACTTATACATTGTATATTATGTTTTATGTGAGTTAGGGTCTTGTCATCCCTTCTTCAGTAATGTGTGTATGCAGGGGGGGCTAACTTTACGTCTCTCTTCTTCATGAATGTATATCGCATATATATCTTTATTGTTTGATTTGTTGTCGCCCCTTTGTTGATGAATTGACAAAAAAGGGGAGAAGAATTTTTTAGAGTTTATATATGCATGTTTATTTTCTTATTTATGTTTTGTTTATGCAAAATGGGGAGAAGAATTTGGAGAAGAATTTGGTGAGTTTATGCATATTTGTCTCCTTATTTATGCATTTATTGCTATGCATGAGTTAAGGGGGAGCTTCTATGAAGCTTAACTTTAATCCATGCATATATAACTCCATGAGTTTTGTCATCATCAAAAAGAGGGAGATTGTTGCCCAAAGGCTCACTCTAGTTTTGATGATGATTTACTCATGTAGTTATAGTACTAATGATCTTGTGTTTATTTAGTCTCAGATATTTGATCAAGATCTTAGTAGGTATTTAGCTTCAATAAAGAATTCGAAGTCAAGTTTTGGAGCTAGCACGTGTTGATTCAAGAGCTCGTGCATCAAGATTGCATCAAGTACTCAAGAGGAGTCTAGCTCTTTGGATCAAGATTTGGACCAAGTCAAGAAGGAGAGAACATTTTCAAGAAGACTTGTGTCGGCTTTTGTAAGTGTCAAGATTTGTTTTTAGATAAAATGTAAAGGATAGATTAGTTGGTAGATTGCTCAAGTTCATACACACGCACACACAAAATTTATATGTGTTTTAGAAAATAGCTTTTTGGTTTTTAAGCTTCAAAGTATACATGTGTTTTATCAAAACTATTTTAGAGCTTATTGTCATAAACATAGATATTTCATCTCATATGTGTAGTGGATCATATCCATACACACTAAGTTTCAAAAGTATTTACAATATCTTGTTTTTGTATTTGGAGAAGTTTTGGAAAAATCATTTTTCAATTTGGAGATTGTTTTTGAAAAATACAATTTTTGTTTTAGGCCAAAAAATCTATATTACAAAACTCGTTCCAAACATTTGTAATATGTGTTAATTTTTTATCACACATATTTGTACTTCAAAGTATTTCAAAGAACTTATTTTTGTAGAATTTATGAGAACTTATGGGATTTCATTAGAGTTAAAAAGACCAAGCTTTCAATTCCAAGTTTGCTGGCCAGGCTGTCTGGCGGTCGACTGCACGGTTGACCGAGACAGAAGTCGGTCGACCGGGCGTCGACCGATGTGCATAAACGTGCATGGCCAAATTGGCTGGTGGGCCAGTCGATCGGGCGGTCGACCGTCCAGAGAGCTCTGCTATCTGGATCTGGCCCCGGTCGACCGGCCAGAGAGCTCTGCTCTCTGGATCCGGCCTCGGTCGACCGGTGGCACAACGGTCAGAAATCTGACTATTGGTCAGTGGACCGGGCGATCGACCGACAGCAGGATTTCCTGCTAAGTTGGACCCCAACGGCTAGTTTTTGGAGGCCTATATATTGGGGCTATTTTGGGCTGTTTTCTATAAGATTTTTTGGAGAGTTTTCAAGCTAGTTTTCCCCATCTATTTCAGAGGTTTTCTCCACTTGTTTTAGAGCTAAAACTTCCATATCAAAAGGAGAGTTTTCAAGAGTGATTTTTCAAAAGATATTTCTTGAGTTTTTCACCACATCTCTATCCTTGTTTTTCTCACACATTCTTGAGCTTTCCATTGTTATATCTATCCTATAGGAGAGTTATTGTGATAGTATTTTTAGGTGATCAAAGTGTTGAGATCACTAAAGTGTTCTATTTTGTATTTGAGGAGGCGAACTTGCGAGTTCGTGTTTTTTCGAGTTTTTGTGGGAGCTCGGTGTAGAGGTGCGGCCTTGGCAAGCTAGTGTGCTTGCGTGTGTTTGTTCTTGCGGGAACAAGTGAGGGGACTAGTGAGTCCGAGAGTTCTAGTGTGAACTCATTGTGGGTGTTGCGGCACCGAGTGTTCCGGTGGGATCGTTTATAGTGAAAATCCTTCATAGTGTTCAAGGCGGCAACGTAGAGCAAGGGTGTTCGAACCTCGAAACAAATCTCCCGTGTTTGCGATTGCTCTCTCTATCTCTCATTGTGCTTATATCTTGCATACTTACATTGCTTATTTCTTTATATGCTTGATATATCTTATGCTTAATTGTTATATGTTTGGGATTGTTTGCTCAACTTATATTCAACCAAGAGAACCATAGTGGCACCTCAACTCTTATCTAGAGGAATCTTGAGGAGATAGTCCAGAGCCCTTCACCGAAAATTCGACTACACTCTTGTGTTATACCTTGTGTGTTTTGCATAATAGGTTTTAGTTTGCATAAATAGTTTTAATTCCGCATTAATTCATCATTAGATTAGCTAGTCACCTATTCACCCCCTTCTAGGTGAACTTCACTTTCCATATTTTGTGAAGATTTATTGAGAAAATATAAATTGTTAAAAAATTAGAGTTTAGAATTGAAGAAAATAAATTTTTATCTTCAAAGCTAGATTTTGTATTGAAAGAGAGAAGAGAATTCAAATAAAAAGGATTTTTTGAAAACTCATCTTGATTTTATTTTAAATTAAAATGAGATTTTGAAAAAAAATGATTTGGTTTCTAAAAAAAGGATGTTGCTTTAAAAGAGAATGATGCTTTATCTTCAAAATTTGATTTTGTTTTGATAGAAAATGGTTTTTTTTAGAAACCAATTGTTTTGATTTCAAAGGAAAACGATTCTTTGAAAAATGTTTTGAATTAAAAAGGAAAGAGTTCTTCTTCAAAAGAAAAGGTTTTTGTTTTGTATGCTCATGATGTTTCTTTTTCGAATGTTGAAAATGAAATTGTACTTTGAAAAAGAACATTGATTGTTTGGGCTCATCCTTAAGCCAACGTGCTTTCAATCAAAGTAGATTGGAATCCATGTTTTCCAAAAAGTATGCTCCTGACATGCGAGCACACACATCTCATGTTTATGCACATACACCTCCTGCACAATATGCACAGACCCATGCTAGAGTGTATCATTGTTATCATTATGGCCTCAAAGATCACCTTGCAAAAATTTGTTTTGATAGATTAAATGTTATAAGCTTTTCAAGTAAAAATGTTTGAGTTTGAACCACTAACCCCGAAGGACCCAAGAAGTTTGGGTACCAAATCCACAACATTTGTATTTAATGTAGGTATCGGTTCTTATAAGACTTGAGAGGATTGGTGCCTTGATGATGGATGCAATCAGAGCTTAATGAACCATATCCATGGATGCATCACTACGACATAGTTTTGGAGAAACGGAGACTAGCCCTACCGGTGTTGGTAACTATCTCTATCCTCTATTTATATTATCTATATATGCTTCCTTTTGATGAATTTTACCTTATCATTTTTTGCATGTTTTGATTTACATGTGATTAAATACAAAGTGTGTCAAAACTTGCGATACATTTGTATAGCTTTTGAGATACACTCTTGACTTTAACATGATTCATATCCCTTGTGTACTCATTTATGGTTTAGTTATATTTTTGTACATCCTAGTTTTTGATGATTCTTGTGTTTGCACCTATGTTCGATTTATAATGCATTTGTTTTGATTACATGCATGATCTTCTATGAGATTATTTTTCATTAATTTTACCTCTTGTATGTGTAAATCTTGCTAAAATTTTGGTTATACTTATAGCATTCTTGAGTCACTTACTTTATATGTCATATACTCTATTGTAGACTAAATTTGTGTTTGGATATACATGATGCTTTAGTTCTGATAAAGTTTACATATATCTTAAACATTATCTCATGTGTTTCTTGAATATATTATTAGTGGATATATTTGATGATTTGAGTTTATTATCTCCACTACTCTTGATATCATTTGATGAAAAAAATTTCTTGGTTTGTAATCTTATCAAGTTTTTCATTTTAAAAAAGAGTTTCATATGAGTTTTGCCTTTGAACAAATTATTTACTTTCATAAAAATGCTATTTACATGAATCTTGTACACTCACCTTATATTGACTCATGCAATTGCTATTTAACTTTGTTCCTTGTATTTCATTCATGAGCATGTTCATGCTATGTAGATATTGAGTGACAAATCTTATGTAATTATCATATTTCATGAGATGTTTGTAATTAGTTTCTTATTTGAATAATCTTGAACTCGTTTTCGAAACTATTTTAAGTTAGTTTCTTTTTATTCTTCACTTGGTAATGTTTTCAATTTGTACTCAACTATTTTAAGTTAGTTCTCCCTTTCCTTCTCCCAACTGATGAAGGAGGAAGTCATAGCAGTGAACTTAAAAAGGAATAATTTTGAAGAAAGAATTTTCTGAAGTTATGTGATTTCTATCCAAAAGGCTCCATTCTATTTATAGAAGGAGGAGAAGCTAAACAGTCTCTACTTTGAATTCTCATTCCACGAAAAATCGATCCACAACTCATAATTTTTAGTCAACTAAATTAGCTGTAGATACCAACCGCCTCTGCCATACAATCTCAAGCATTATGGCGCCAGGATTTGAAAAGATGCCAGCTATAGATTTCAAGTGATCCATTAATTAGCGTGTCAGCTGTCAGCCAGCTGCGTAATCTGCAAGTCAATCTAGAAGATTCGCATTTATGATTTAATTCCTTCCCTGCTCTGTTACATGCTCTCAGGCATTGGGAAGAAGTCAAGGCATTTAAGAATCTCTATCAACTCTGCTCTTTCGACTTTCCTCCTATAAGGTAAACAATGGAAGAGGAGCATCTGTTATCATCAAAAATTGTCCCTCATTAAGATGGTGATACATATCACATGCAACTGAAATTCTCCCACCGAGACATCCACAGCTCTCGATCTGTCCCGAGACTTCGCCACTTCACATCCATCAAATTTTTTACCAAAGACTCTTCTATTTCAAAAGCTTCGCTATCTCAAATAATTCCGGAGTAACATCCAGCCCCAAAGACTATATTCCTCTGGAGCCATCTACAGTCCAAGGCTCTCGATTCCACTTAAAAATTTCCACCAACAGCTGCCGAGATGTCCGCCTGCAGTTACGCCCCTCTTTTCGCTTTGATGTTCATAATATGTGACGTCGATTAGCGTGGGCGATTTTTGATAGTGGTGAGATTCTTGCATGTGACACACATTCCAGCACTAACAACTACAACCATTACAATAAATCAACATGTGCAGATTGTGTAGTTATGAAGATCTGGCCAGCATCCTATTCTCCTCCATGTCAATAGCCCAATATAAATAGACCTGCTCCACCAACAAAGAGGGGACCCTTCCCTTCCATTTGATCCTATCTCAGAGATATACCAGCAAATTCTCTATAACTCCTATAAATTAAGAATATAGTGGAACATTCTCCTCCTCCCCATGATTTTTTTTTATTAGGGTTTTCACATAAAAAACTTGTATCTCTCTTTTCTTTAATGCTTTGCATCATTTTATTTCACACACTCCCCACTTTTCTACTCTCGCTTGTGGTATGGATCAATCGTCCGATCAGTCATAGCAAAAAATCTCCGCCACACGTAACATAGCAAAGAATTAATATGAAGAATGGAGTAGTAAAATAACACTAATAAAATATATTATCTTATCGTAATAATTTCCTACATCAATGCCCTAAGTATAGAGAATTAGTCCATAATAGAAAAGATACAAAATATGACAATCAATATGAAGTTCATCATCAAATTAAATAGAAGAAGAAAAGAAGTAGAAAACACCAATTTAAAGATGCCTCCTTGCTGGTCTTCTTCACATTGAAGCTCAGAATTTCTCCTTTAAAAGCCAAGATTTATATTAAAGAGTTGAATATTTACAAAGAGAGATGTAGAAGGAGAGTTCATTTTTACAAGAGATTTGTGTTGTATTTATAGATCATAGAAACATATTCCAATAAAGAATACAAGAGGACTCCTAATTCGAGTTCAACTCATCGTAGAAAATTGATTGTGATTCGTGCTGCAACCATCTGATAGTAATTGCTGAAAATAGGTGGTCAAATATTAAAAGTGAAAAAGTGTCAACTTATAAATTGTTGCCCTTTCAATTATCCTTCTGTAGCCTCTTGAATCGCCTTATTTAGACTTGTTGAACGAAATTTATGATCAAAATACTAAGACGTGTCCAGTCTTTCTGAATTTGAATTGTTGTGGGAAATTATGCTGGCCCAGATTGGCTAGTCAATGACTACGCATTCGAATTTATGGCTGGTCAACTGAAAAATTATTGAATCTGAATCTCAAAATTGCTAGCCACTTCCTTGCATCTTATAAGCTTTTTTGGGAATACTGTTTTGTATTTAGAGCTTCTGTTCTATGTACAACTTGTTGCAATCATCTATTTGTATACCAAATTTTCTCTTTTTTAGCATCTTTTCTTCAATTTGTGCTCTTTGTTGGCCCAAGGTTACAATCACCAGTTTCTTGTTTTGAGATAACAAAGCATATGTGGTTATTTGGTACTAATCAAGTTCAAATATTTAAATGTGTTTCAGGGTTCAAGAAGATTCAATGAGTTTTCTTCCTCTAATGGAAGGTGTTGAAGACTCAAGGGTATTCAAGTATGGGATTGAGCTCAAAGTACTCGACATCGCTATTGGAGAACCCGCTTGAAGACACTTATAGTCACTAAGAACCTGGTAAAAAAGTAGTATGTAAAAGTGTAGAATATAGATTTGATGCTCAAGAAGTTACACATACAAAAATACACGTTTTCAAAAATACAAGTTTTTATTGTATTTGTGTTTTGCATGTTAGCTACTTGATACATGTTTCCAAATTTTCCAAAATTCTATATTAATTGCTAAAATGAAAGAACAATCAAAGAGTTAAGAATTTACCGTGTAGCTTGTGGCTAACGGGTCGTGTCTACGAGGAGGAATGTGATGAAAGATTTTCGGTGTACCGTTTATCAACAAAGAATTGTGCTCGTTTTTTTTTTAGTGAAAAGAGAATGGAAAGGAGGAGATGATTAAAAGAGAAATTGCAACTTTAGAGAAGACTTTGGAGAAGGTGATTTAAAAAGCTCGAAAATTGTTTTGTTGATTATAATAAGGAAGAAAATCTGGGCTCACTACTCATCTGTTCATTCTTCTATTGAAATCCTAAATGCCTCAACTTGACCATAGGTAAAACTTAAGATTGACTTTAGAAAGTTTGAAGTAAAGCACATAAGATGGTTGGAAGAGTTCACTCTTTTCTTTAAGAAATCGTTTTGAATCGGATGTTAAATCATCAAGCGCGAAGAAGGAAGTATGAAATAAAAACAGTGCAAGAAACGTTCGTAAAAGAAGTACGAGTTTAAAAATCCAAACCTATCCTCGTGTGCCTTCAAGAACACTTTCAAGAAGAAAGGCTTTAAGTAAGGCATGCAAATGACTCATTGGGTCTTTTTCGTTAAAATCAGAAGAGGAGAAGAATTGAAGAGAGGTACAATAGTGAGCCCAGAAAAATGATCTAGCTACTCAAGTAAAACAAAGAAGAAAGCAAGTAAATAATACATGACATACCGTAATATGAGTGGAAGAAAATGTGGCTCAATTCTTGTATTGATGTCACTTCAATCTTCAAGTACAAGCACTCAATTCCTCTCTCTCACAAGTATTTGTACTGGGCTACAAATTGAAAAACAAAAATACAACTTTTGTACTATCTAACAAAGAGCCTAAATCCTTAGAAAATAAACAAAAATTCTAATCCTAGTCTTCGCTCTTTTTTCCTCTGTTGAAACTGGTATTTATAGGGAAAAACCAGAGGGGGAGATCCCGGGAAGATTGGGGGAGCAAACGCTCCCCCAACTGACATAACAAGGTCACAGAAACGCGGCTAGGGCCGCGTTTCCACGGCCCTGGTATGGCCATGTGGCCGCACCCAATTGGTGGAATGCTCCGGTTTGGTGATTTGCCGATACCTTCTGCTGGTTTTCTATTGCAGCTTCAGGATTTGACGAAACAGCCTTTGATTGTTGGCTTTAACCGCTTGATTCAGGGAGGATTCTTCTCAACCAGTTTTCAACCTCTCTGATATGCCAAGATTTTGCCCTAATTCCTTGATTTCGAATTTATTCTGAATTAATTCAGAATTTGGTGGGCTTTTGAGCTTGTTTCTCTTTCCTTTCTTTTAGCAATTGGGCCTACATTAAACCAAGAAGAAGAAGACTTATTAATAGGATTTATTAGCTAAAAAGTATGGTAAGGTGATAATATATATGCAATATATGTGACTAATCACACCCCCACACTTATCTTTTGCTCGCCCTCGAGCAAAATATCAGACTAATTTTAATCAATTATTAGACCACTTTTGTAGGTCACTCGATTGCACTGAGCATGTGCAACAAGCCGTTAAACCTCTAGGTTACCCCTAGAGGACGAGTTTTGTCTCGTGAGGGTTTTTAGTGGATTGCACCCACAAAATCCATAAAGAAAGAGAAAAAAGTTAGTATTTTCGAAAAGCATTTTGAAAAAGAGAAAATATTTGAAGTATATTCGTGAGAGTTTAAGTAATCTATAAGTTATAAGAATATCAAATTTTTCATTCCTAAACTTAGTCTCTATTTAACAACATGTCATCAATCAAAGTAAGGAGTCAAATTATTTTTCTCATCTAGTCTATTAATTTACCCTGAGTCGTATGCACCATCGTGACTGTGAAGTTGACTAAGGGTTCTTTAACATTAACTCCTATGCCTTATTTATATTTATTTTTGGTGGTATTTATTCCTCAATTCCATTAGACTTTCTAATCTGCCCATGTAACGAGCCTTTAGTCAGTGACACCCACACCGGACAGTTTTAGGGCACCAGGTGAGAAAACACCCCTAAGGATTTAAACACTCGAGCAGACAAGGCCACAAAACCAAGATTTTTATTTATAAAATGTGCCCCTTTTAGGCATGAATACTTGTACTCATGAGGCACAAATACCTAGCTTAATCAGAGGATTTATATATATATATTTCAAACTTATCTAATTATCTTTTGCATAAATACCAAGGCTTGTTTAGGCCAAAGCACCTAAATAATCAATAATTAGATTAGTTTATTATTTTTTTCTTTTTTGTCATAAATATATTCTTTTTTATTATAAGGCATAAGAGTCTTTGTTTTTAAACCCTAAGTGTGTAAGTGTATTTAGTGTTCATATTTCATCAAGGTAAATATCAAGACTAAATTATTTTCACAAATTTTCTTCCTAACCCTAAAAATCAAACAAGTCATCTTATTTTGACCAAGTGTAAGAAATCTTAATTATGATTTTCCTATTCCTTAAAATTGACTTAATTTCTTACAAAAATATATCAAAATATTGTTCTTACCTTTCAAAAAGTTTTTTTTTTTCAAGTTATATTAGTCATCATGTTAGAACCCTCCCCCACACTTATCTCATGCATTGTCCCCAATGTATGAAAGAAATGTATACATGCATGAAATGAAATGTAAAAGAGGTGCATATATTATATAGAAATATGTACAACATCAAGTTTCTCCCACACCTAGATCTTTTTCGGTCTTATCCCTCTAGCTCTCTTCCCATCATTCCAATGGGTCCTCTTTATAGGGCATAGTGGGGAGGCCAATTTTTTTGTCATTTTAGCTTCCTTCCTCCCCAGTCTCACCTTCTTTAGGTGTTTCTTCCTCATATTGCTACAATCATTATTCAAAAATTTATCTCCGCCACACTTCTCAGTTGGAACTTCTTCATTATGAATGCCTAGGAATTCTAACTCAGTTGCATAGATCTCCTCAAAGCTTAGGTCAACACTTTTCCCTTGAAATGTATAATTAACCAAATGATCCCTAGTTGGTTCATCCAAACACATAAGTTCTTCTTCGAAGAGGTTTTCAAAGAGTATGTCAATCGGAGGTTCTTGAATTATATTCTCATGCGATACATTATTGGTTGGCTCATCGAAAGTATAGATATTCAAATCAAATTTTCCCTTTTTAAAGGGTACTCTAATATTAGGATCTCCGACATATGCCTTCTCATCAAGATAATCGCCTTCATTAAGTAATTCACTAAGAAACAACGACTCATCTTCTATATCTTCACTTTCTTTATCACAATTATTTTCAACAAAATTTACCTCAAATGTTTGATCTTTTATCTTATGAGGTTATTTTTCAAGGTTGAAGACATTGACTTCTCTAGTCATGTCCCCAAAAGTTAACCTCATGGACCCATTTCTACAATTGATGATGGCATTGGCAGTAGAAAGGAATGGTCGCCCTAGGATAACAGGAGTTTGAGCCCTATGATTGGAGTTGAACACAGGTTGTGTCTCTTGAACTATGAAATCGATAGGGTAAATAAACTCCCCGTCCCGGATAAGAACATCATTAATTTCTCCTTTTGGGACTTTTACTGAACGGTCAGCCAGTTGGATAGTGACTCGGGTTGGACTAAGATCGCCCAACACAAGTTGTTGATAAACTGAGAATGGAAGCAAGTTGATACTTGCCCCCAAGTCAAGAAGTGCACGACTAATCTCGGCTTGTCCTATTGTGCAGGCAATGGTTGGACTACCTGGATCCTTGTACCTAACAGGGATCGGACCCGATAGTAGCTCGCTAATGTTAGTGGCTAAGAAGACCTTTTTAGGTACATTAGTCTTTCTCTTCTTAGTGCACATGTCCTTAAGAAACTTAGCATAAGATGGGACTTGTTGGATGGCATCGAGAAGTGGCACATTTATCTTCACTTGATTAAAGATCTTAATTATCTTATCCATATATGGATTTTGCTTATTTTTCAGCCTATTAGGAAATGGTGCTATAGGCTGGTGCACATAACTTGTTGACTTATCTTTTTCAGATTCATCAAATTTAGGAGGAGTGGGATTAGATGAGGTGGATGCTGAAGTGTGATTGTGCTGACAAGGATTAGGTGGTGTTGACACTTGGTTATCAACTTTCTTTCCCGACCTCAATGTATGAACAATATTACATTGATTCAGTGATTGATCCTCAACCAAATGAGCTTGTTGTGAATTCCTAGGATTCATAATTGGTTGACTGGGCAAGGTACCATTTTGCCTCTCATATTGTGGATTGGCTAACTGGCTCATTTGACCCTCTAGCCTCTGTATTTTTGCATGAGGGAATCTTGATTCTTCATGTACCTTTCCATGTTTCTCTCAAAATCAGTCATTCTCCTTTCGAGTTGCGGATTCTGGAAGGAAAATAGTGGAGCTTGGTTGGGAAAATTTTGTTGATAATTTGCAAAATTGTTGGGAGAATTGTGAGGGTGATTGGAAAAGTTGGGTTGATGATTGGAAGAATTATTGGAATGATGGAAGTGGCTTGCATGGTTTGACCGTGGGTGGTCATTATTTTGATGGCTCCATGAGAAATTTGGGTGATTTGTCCAGCCATGATTGTACGTTGGAGCGTAAGGATCATTGTTCGGCCTTGAAAAGGCCGCATTAATCGGTTCAGGAAAGTGTTGGTGAGCTTAAAATACAAGACACTCCTCAAACACATGATTCATGGCCTGACAGTAAGTACAACCCGGAGTTGGAAATTGGTTTGGGCTGACTTGATTGACTGGACTTGGTTCCTTAAATTCTAAAGCTTCCAGTCTTCTCGCTAGGTTAGCTAACTTAGCCTCGTTAGCTATGGATGATTCAATTGAATGGAGACCTCCTTTTGAAGAGATAGAGTTTGGATTTCTAGAGCTTTCACTAGTAGGTCCCAATTGGATGGTCTTTTCAGCTAGATTCTCATATAAATCCCATCCTTCATGCTCATCCTTCTGCAAGAATCACCCTTGGCACATGCTTTCTAAGAGGGTCTTGGTCGAGTAGTCTAAACTGTTGGCCCAAAGCCTATCACTCTAGTTTGATGATGATCAACTCATGAAGTTATGATTACTAATGATCTTGTGTTTAATTAGTGACAGATTCTTTATCAAGATCTTAGTAGGTGTGGAGCTTCAACAAAGGATTTAAAGTCAAGTTGGAAGCTAGCACCGGTTGATTCACGAGCCTATGCATCAAGATCACATCTAGGGATGAGCTCGGTGGATTGCATTTGGACCAAGTCAAGAAGATGAGAAGACTTCAAGGGAAGACTTCAAGAAGTTGAAGACTTGTGTCTAGGTATAAGATTTTATTTTTGTTTTAGAGTAAAATGTAAAGGATAGATAGTTGGTGGATTGCTCAAGTATACCATGCACACACACTCTTGATAGAATTGTTTTCATAAAAGAATTTTTGTTTTAGAAAAGAATTTTAACCAAAAACCAAATTTGTATTTAAGTGGTTTTGATTTTTGGTATTTCATAGTTTACATATCTTATATCCAAAACCATGCTTAGAGCCTATTGTCAAAAACTAGATATTTCATCTTGATTGTGTAGTGGATCATATCCATACACACTATGCTTTTAGAGTATATCTTGTTTTTGTATTTGATGAAAGTTTGGAAAAACATGTTGATATTTCAAAACCAAGTTTAGTGCTTTATGTCAAAAACTAGATATGTCATCTTGATTGTGTAGTGGATCATATCCACACACACTATGCTTTAAAGTGTATCTTGTTTTTGTATTTGATGGTAATTTGGAAAAACATGTTGTTTTAGAAAAACAGTTTTTATTATGAGCCAATATTTTCAAGTTACAAAAATAGTCAAATCTTCAATAACATGCCTTGATTTTGTGCAAGCATGTTTCTATATCATAAACTATTTTTGTAGAATTTCTATGTATTTTTAGGATTTTATAAAAAGATTTTAAATCCTGTTTTCAGACCTGGACATTGGCTGACAGGCCAAGTCGGTCGACCGGACCGGTCGACCGATGTACACAGCCTTGTGCACACTGCCAGCACAGTGGCCGGTCGACCGGGTCGGTCGACCGACCAGGAGAGCTTTTGCTCTCTGGAAATATCAGTCGACCGAGCCGGTCGACCGATAGAGAGTTTGCTCTCTGCTCCAGGAAGTCGGTCGACCGGGCCGGTCGACCGGAGGCTGCAACGGTCGGATTTTTGACCGTTGCCGGTCGACCGGACCGGTCGACCGGTAGCTCTGACAGAACCCCAACGGCTCTATTTTCTGTCAGCCTATAAAAGGGGGTCTTGTCAACTGTTTTTGGTAGAAGATTTTAGAGACTCTTGAGCCAGCCTATAAAAGGGGGTCTTGTCAACTGTTTTTGGTAGAAGATTTTAGAGACTCTTGAGCCAGTTTTTCTGATACTTTTAGAAGAGTTTTCTCCACAAAATTGAGTGCAAATACTTCCCATCTTAAAGGGATGTTATCAAGAGAGTGTAAAAGTGATTTCTTGTGTTTTTCACCATAGCTTTCTTTCCTTGATTTCTCACACTTCACTTGAGCATCCATAGACATATCTATCCTATAGGAAAGTGTTGTAGTGAGAGTTTTTGTAAGGTGATCAAAGTGTTGTGATCACCAAAGAGATTTTACTTTGTATTTGAGGAGACGGGCAAGTGTGCTCGTTGGTGGTTAGAGTTCGGTTGTGAACTCTTGGTGGTTTGAGGTGCGGCCTCGGCGAGTCGGTGGACTTGCGTGTGTAAAGGACTTTGGAGTCCGAGAGCTTGTAGGTGTTGCGGCACCGAGGAGAGATCCGGTGGGATCTTACATAGTGGAAATCCTTCGTGTGTCGAAGGCGGGGATGTAGAGCAAGTGTGCTCGAACCTCGAAACAAACCCTTTGTGTTTGCGATTGCTCACTCTTGCTCTCTTTCTCTTTTTGTCTCTATTTTATATCTTGCATTCAATTTATTGTGTTCATCTTATATATGCATGATATATTCCCTTGTGCTCATAATTGATATACATAATTGCGTGGGATTGTTGTAAACACTAGTATTCAACCAAGAGAGCCAACGCGGCACCTCAACCCATTCAAGGGGAATCTAGAGGAGCTTGTCCAGAGCCTCGCAAGGGGAATTCGGCAACACTCTTGTGTTATACATAAGTGTTTAATTAAAAGAAGTTTTAATTTGGTCATCTTAGTTTTAATTCCGCATTATTTGTTCATAAGTGACCATTAGATTAGCCATCACCTATTCACCCCCCCTCTAGGTGATCTTACAATTGGTATCAGAGCCAAGTGCTCTTGATATTAGGTCTAACAACCTAGAGTTAAAGATCCTCATTTTTAGGCTAATCACAATATTTTGTACACACACAATGGACTTCATGTCACCACCCACCTTTGACACTCTTAACATCCAAATTTGGAAGGTTAAGATGTCTTTGTTCCTCAAAGGACTTGGC
The DNA here is from genome assembly GCA_038442645.1 of Agave tequilana. NCBI lineage: Eukaryota > Viridiplantae > Streptophyta > Magnoliopsida > Asparagales > Asparagaceae > Agave > Agave tequilana. The sequence continues at coordinate 70,198 of JAVJIF010004752.1, forward strand.
CTTAGTGTATATCTTGCCACAACTAATAAAGAATATTGCTTAAATGGTAAGAACATTGAGGCTAATGCAAAAGCCCTTCATGCTATTAAGTCAACCCTAAATGATGATTATTTATCTAGGGTTTCTAACATTGAATCGGCTTTTGTAGCTTGGAACATCATCACCTCCCTTGGCGAAAAGGATCTATATTATGCCGGGAACGATTCGGATGTTGGAAGCGACACCTCCAACAAGTGCTACATGGTCCAAGGGGATAACCCCCTTGAGGTAACTACCGAATCCGAGGATGAGGATGTTAATATGTCATATGATGAGCTTAATACATTTTGCCAATTATTGCTTGAGAAATATGACATGATTAAAAGGAATAATAAAAATTTGAAAAAGGAAATTGCTTGCATGCATAAGGAACATGACTCATATAGAAATAACATTGCATGCTTAGAAAAAGATAATGAAAGTTGGAAAAAGAAATTTGATTGCATGCATGTAGAAAATGATTCTTTTAGAAATAAACTTGCATGTTTAGAAAAAGAAAAAAAGGATTTGAAAAATGAAAATGTTTCCCTTATGTCTAAATTAAATGATTTGTGTGAAGGGAACACTATTTTGAAGGATAAGATCATTTTGGTGGAAAAACAAAAGGAAAATATCTTTCAAGAAAATATTACTTTGAAAAGAAAATTTGTTGAAAAGGAAAAAGACTTTGTTTCTAAAAAGAAAAGAAAAATGATTCTTCATCTCATCATGCTTTTCATGCCACATCTAATGAGATTAAGAATAGGAAAAACAAAATGAATAATTTGAGTTCAACTTTGAACTCTTGTGCATTCAATCATTCTAAGTTGGAATCTTTGTTTCAAAAGAAACAAGTTCCCCATGCTCATGCTTATGGTGCACATCACGATCACAATCACACTCATAAGTATCATGCTAAGGTGTACACATGTACACATTGTGGCCGCAAAGGCCATTTAGCAAAATATTGTTTTGATAAGAGACCATACTTATATTTTGCTAAATATAATAGATTTTGGGTTCCTTATAACAATGCTAACCCCAAAGGACCCAAGAAAACATGGGTACCAAAACCCCCACCTTTTGATTGTGATGTAGGTGAGGGCTCTCACAAGACGTGAGAGGATTGGTGCCTTGGTAGCCAATGCAATGGACATGATGGACAAACATTGGGATGCATTGCTATCAAGGAATCTTGGTGGGAAAGGCCACCATATTTGGAGCTTAGGAGTTGGTAATAATTTCTAAACTCCTACCTTTTATGTACATGCTTTTACATATGTCATACTCATAGCATGTTCATGATTTTATTTGATTTGTGCTTCATGTGGTATTTACATGCTTAGATGTAGATTTGTCAAACTTGTATGTATACATATACAAATAGTGAATTACAATTGACTCTTAAATAATTTGAACTTCATGCTCACTTGTATCCACTTTATGCATATGTATAATCTAGTTTTGATAATTCTCATATATACATGTTTTGCCAATTTTTGTGATTTACTTCATGTATATGCATGCTTAATTCAAATCTAATAAATATACATGTATACCCGTGAGTCTCTTGCCTTCATGCAAACATTTAATAGACTCTTTTATTTTTGGGATATGTATGCATATTGTTAGATTTGTATAAACCATACATATACCATGAAAATTGTTGATTTTAGTGAAAAATGATTTTCATGATTTGTTGTTAAAAATTTGACTTATGATCGTTTTGGGCTTCAATGACTATTTTCATGAAGATACTATTTACATAACTTTTGAACACTCATCTTTTATTCAAAAATATATTTATGAGCTTTATGAACTATGAGTGCTTGGATTTTTTTTATGTACTTAGTCTCATTCATGAAAAACATATGATTTGACATATTTGAAGGATCTTTAACTAGTTTTCAAAAACAATTTATACTAGTTATGTATTCTTCAAATAGTTTTTGAGATTGTCACATGATTCAATTTTTCTTAAAATTTAATGCTTCATGATTTGAATATTAGTTTATATGTTAGTTTTTGTCAACACTAGGATTTATACTTGAACATATCATGGGCCTCAAAAAGATCTATTAGTAAGTGTGCTTAAATGCTTATTTGAACCCTTGAAATGTACTTGTATTGCTTAGTTTTGATGATTCATACATATTTAAACTTATGTTCACCTTTTGGATTTGATTTATGATCATGTGCCTTTTATTTCATGTATATGTGTATTTTGCCAAACCTTAAAATATACATGTATAACTCTTGAGTCTTTTGCCTTCAATGCAAATCCATTCATATAGACTCACTTGAGTTTAAGAGATATGTATGTATATTTCATGTATTGTCAAAACATACATATATCTTGACATATAGATTTTGTTTTCAATGATTTAATAAAAAAAAAATGTGAGATGATTTTGATGTTTATGATTTTCTAAGGAATATTGTACCTTATTGCCATTTTCATGATGCCATGTTTCACATAACATTAGTACACTCACTTCTTTTGAAACTATTTGGACTTTATAGATTAGAGTGTTTGAGTGTTTTGTGTTTCATTGCTATTTCATGAAAATCCTTAGATTTATTCCTTGATAGAAGGATTTCGTACTAGTTGTTAAACACTCTCATTTAACTAGTTCGAATTCTTCATGTGTTGTTAATGCTAAGCTTAATTCAAATCTTATTTTTCAAGCTTATGCATTAGATTTTAAAATGGTATCAATATCTTTTATTTGATATCAAAGAGAAAATTCAAAATTTGTTTTGATAAAATAGAATTAATGATTTTGTTTTGATGAGACAAATTCAAAATTTTAGATTTGTATTGCTCCTCCTTGACTTCTTTATTTTTGACATAAAGGGGGAGAAAATTTGTTGATTTGATTTTACTTTGAACCCTTTGTTGATGATTGACAAAAAGGGGGAGAAGTATTGGTGTTTTTGTTTTGATATATATGCATGATTTCCTTACTTAAGGGGGAGAAGTATTTGTCCTTCTTACTTAAGGGGAATTAAGATTTGTATTTATGCATATGTGTTTTGATTTATGCAAATAGGAGTAAAAAGATTTTGATTTATGCTTGTTGCATCTCCATATTTGCATCCATATTCATGTGCTTCATGATCATATTTATTATTTATTTTGTATGCATGAGTTAAGGGGGAGCTTCTTTGAAGCTTTACTTTAATCCATGCATATATAACGTCATGAGTTTTGTCATCATCAAAAAGGGGGAGATTGTTGGCCCAAAGGCCTATCACTCTAGTTTTGATGATGATCAACTCATGAAGTTATGATTACTAATGATCTTGTGTTTAATTAGTGACAGATTCTTTATCAAGATCTTAGTAGGTGTGGAGCTTCAACAAAGGATTTAAAGTCAAGTTGGAAGCTAGCACCGGTTGATTCACGAGCCTATGCATCAAGATCACATCTAGGGATGAGCTTGGTGGATTGCATTTGGACCAAGTCAAGAAGATGAGAAGACTTCTAGGGAAGACTTCAAGAAGTTGAAGACTTGTGTCTAGGTATAAGATTTTGTTTTTGTTTTAGAGTAAAATGTAAAGGATAGATAGTTGTGGATTGCTCAAGTATACCATGCACACACACTCTTGATAGAATTATTTTCATAAAAGAATTTTTGTTTTAGAAAAGAATTTTAACCAAAAACCAAATTTGTATTTAAGTGGTTTTGATTTTTGGTATTTCATAGTTTACATATCTTATATCCAAAACCATGCTTAGAGCCTATTGTCAAAAACTAGATATTTCATCTTGATTGTGTAGTGGATCATATCCATACACACTATGCTTTTAGAGTATATCTTGTTTTTGTATTTGATGAAAGTTTGGAAAAACATGTTGATATTTCAAAACCAAGTTTAGTGCTTTATGTCAAAAACTAGATATGTCATCTTGATTGTGTAGTGGATCATATCCACACACACTATGCTTTAAAGTGTATCTTGTTTTTGTATTTGATGGAAATTTGGAAAAACATGTTGTTTTAGAAAAACAGTTTTTATTATGAGCCAATATTTCCAAGTTACAAAAATAGTCAAATCTTCATCTCCATATTTGCATCCATATTCATGTGCTTCATGATCATATTTATTATTTATTTTGTATGCATGAGTTAAGGGGGAGCTTCTTTGAAGCTTTACTTTAATCCATGCATATATAACGTCATGAGTTTTGTCATCATCAAAAAGGGGGAGATTGTTGGCCCAAAGGCCTATCACTCTAGTTTTGATGATGATCAACTCATGAAGTTATGATTACTAATGATCTTGTGTTTAATTAGTGACAGATTCTTTATCAAGATCTTAGTAGGTGTGGAGCTTCAACAAAGGATTTAAAGTCAAGTTGGAAGCTAGCACCGGTTGATTCACGAGCCTATGCATCAAGATCACATCTAGGGATGAGCTCGGTGGATTGCATTTGGACCAAGTCAAGAAGATGAGAAGACTTCAAGGAAGACTTCAAGAAGTTGAAGACTTGTGTCTAAGTATAAGATTTTGTTTTTGTTTTAGAGTAAAATGTAAAGGATAGATAGTTGGTGGATTGCTCAAGTATACCATGCACACACACTCTTGATAGAATTGTTTTCATAAAAGAATTTTTGTTTTAGAAAAGAATTTTAACCAAAAACCAAATTTGTATTTAAGTGGTTTTGATTTTTGGTATTTCATAGTTTACATATCTTATATCCAAACCATGCTTAGAGCCTATTGTCAAAAACTAGATATTTCATCTTGATTGTGTAGTGGATCATATCCATACACACTATGCTTTTAGAGTATATCTTGTTTTTGTATTTGATGAAAGTTTGGAAAAACATGTTGATATTTCAAAACCAAGTTTAGTGCTTTATGTCAAAAACTAGATATGTCATCTTGATTGTGTAGTGGATCATATCCACACACACTATGCTTTAAAGTGTATCTTGTTTTTGTATTTGATGGAAATTTGGAAAAACATGTTGTTTTAGAAAAACAGTTTTTATTATGAGCCAATATTTCCAAGTTACAAAAATAGTCAAATCTTCAATAACATGCCTTGATTTTGTGCAAGCATGTTTCTATATCATAAAACTATTTTTGTAGAATTTCTATGTATTTTTAGGATTTTATAAAAAGATTTTAAATCCTGTTTTCAGACCTGGACATTGGCTGACAGGCCAAGTCGGTCGACCGGACCGGTCGACCGATGTACACAGCCTTGTGCACACTGCCAGCACAGTGGCCGGTCGACCGGGTCGGTCGACCGACCAGGAGAGCTTTTGCTCTCTGGAAATATCAGTCGACCGAGCCGGTCGACCGATAGAGAGTTTGCTCTCTGCTCCAGGAAGTCGGTCGACCGGGCCGGTCGACCGGAGGCTGCAACGGTCGGATTTTTGACCGTTGCCGGTCGACCGGACCGGTCGACCGGTAGCTCTGACAGAACCCCAACGGCTCTATTTTCTGTCAGCCTATAAAAAGGGGTCTTGTCAACTGTTTTTGGTAGAAGATTTTAGAGACTCTTGAGCCAGTTTTTCTGATACTTTTAGAAGAGTTTTCTCCACAAAATTGAGTGCAAATACTTCCCATCTTAAAGGGATGTTATCAAGAGAGTGTAAAAGTGATTTCTTGTGTTTTTCACCATAGCTTTCTTTCCTTGATTTCTCACACTTCACTTGAGCATCCATAGACATATCTATCCTATAGGAAAGTGTTGTAGTGAGAGTTTTTGTAAGGTGATCAAAGTGTTGTGATCACCAAAGAGATTTTACTTTGTATTTGAGGAGACGGGCAAGTGTGCTCGTTGGTGGTTAGAGTTCGGTTGTGAACTCTTGGTGGTTTGAGGTGCGGCCTCGGCGAGTCGGTGGACTTGCGTGTGTAAGGGACTTTGGAGTCCGAGAGCTTGTAGGTGTTGCGGCACCGAGGAGAGATCCGGTGGGATCTTACATAGTGGAAATCCTTCGTGTGTCGAAGGCGGGGATGTAGAGCAAGTGTGCTCGAACCTCGAAACAAACCCTTTGTGTTTGCGATTGCTCACTCTTGCTCTCTTTCTCTTTTTGTCTCTATTTTATATCTTGCATTCAATTTATTGTGTTCATCTTATATATGCATGATATATTCCCTTGTGCTCATAATTGATATACATAATTGCGTGGGATTGTTGTTAACACTAGTATTCAACCAAGAGAGCCAACGCGGCACCTCAACCCATTCAAGGGGAATCTAGAGGAGCTTGTCCAGAGCCTCGCAAGGGGAATTCGGCAACACTCTTGTGTTATACATAAGTGTTTAATTAAAAGAAGTTTTAATTTGGTCATCTTAGTTTTAATTCCGCATTATTTGTTCATAAGTGACCATTAGATTAGCCATCACCTATTCACCCCCCCTCTAGGTGATCTTACATAAACCGTCATAAAGAATTTGGCATTGTCGCCATTTCTCTATTCCATGATGAGGACATTGGACAAGGAGGTCTTTGAAGCGTTCAAAGTACCTCCAAAACGGTTCACTAGGTTCTTACTTGAACTGCATGATGTTCTTCCTAACGAGGGCGGTCTTGTGGATTGGATAGAATTTCTTCAAGAAGACCTTGATGAAACCATCCCAAGAGGTGATAGAGCCGGCCGCTAAGCTGTAGAGCCATTTCTTGGCTAAGTCCTTAAGAGCAAATGAGACAAATCTCAACCTAATAGCATCATCTGCAAGGTGTGAAATTTTCATCATTAAGCATACTTCTTCAAATTCTCTTATGAAGAAATAAGCATCTTCGGACTCTAAGCCAAGGAATTTAGGGAGTGTATTGATGAACTGTGGCTTAAGCTCAAAGTTGTGTTCACCAACCGATGGAAGTTGGATGCAGGATGGAAGTGATATTCTAATGGGATAGAACCTATCCTGCAAAGATGTCGGTCGATCCATAACCGAATCTAGTCTTGTTCCGAACTTGGGTGGTGTTGTGTTTCTAGTTAACCTAGATGAATTAGGATCTCTTGACCACATTTTCATACATAAACACAATCACAAACAAGTTCACCAATATTCAAGAAAAGAAAACAACCAAGCCTAGTCTAAGGTAACCTTGACCTAGACAACTCCTAACTGGTTGATTGTCCACAGGAGGTATAATGTAGACTTTGACCACAAGCTAATCAGCCAGGTCAGGGGAGGATTAGTGGGAGGTTATCCATCAAAGACGTTCCTTAATTAAGTAACCACCAACCTTCGGGCATTCGGCCCTTGATTGTTGGTCCCGAGATGATGCCAATTGTTGAACTTTCTCTGTTTGGCACTTATGGATCTAAAATACGAAGTCAAAACAAATACTAAACAAAGAAGGATTAAAGTTAAACAAATAAATAAACTTGCAATAAAGGAAAAATAAATCTCAGAAAGTTAGACAAACGCAAACACAAGAGATTTATCCTGGTTCGATCCTCGTGACCTACATCCAGTCCCCAAGCCACCCGCTTGAGATTTTCCTTTATCCTTGATTTTGTACACCCAAAATCACAACCATGCACACCACTTGACAAATCCCCTTTGCCAAATGTGTACACCTTCTCTTCAACCAAGAGAACAATCACCACCTTGTACAACTTGCTTCTACACCAAGAAGACCCTCTTGTACAATGATATCTTTGAGGATTACAACACTTCCTATAAGCCTTGGTATAATATGTGAACGTGGACAAGGTCTAGTATAGGAGAAACTTCAGAGAACTTCACTATAGAGTTGGAATTTGGTGAAGAACTGAAGTGGGAACAGTTTTCAGGATTGGCAGAATTTTTGATTAGAAAACTGAAGATTAGGATTGGTATTTTGCCTTAGATTATCAACCTTATTTATAGCTGCACTCTAGGAGTAGTTAGGGTAGTTAATAGGTGCCTTTTGAATGTTCAAACGTTGGAGAACGTTGCAAAAAATACCAGAATACAGAAACTGTCCAACAGTCAGAAACTGCCTTTAGTCGACTTGCCTTTTGAGTTAGTCGACTATACTAGGCAAATTTCCAAAGGGTAGTCGACTAGTAATGGGTATTAGTCGACTAGGTCAAGATAAGCTCAAGTGACAGGTTTCTGGATAACTGAACCAAGTCGACTGCAACTACTTTATAAGTCGACTAGGCCAGTGATTAGTCGACTAGGGGAATAGGGTTAGTCGACTACAATTGTCTATTAGTCGACTAAGTCTTCTATCAAGTCGACTAACAGACAAACAGAGAGTTGGGTATCAAATTGAGACATAGGATTAGTCGACTAGGATTTGGTCAAGTCGACTACATAAGGTATTAGTCGACTATATGGGACTATAAGTCGACTATGTATCAAAGATATGTGTGTGTGTGCATCAAGGCTTTTGACATGCTATTTCATAATTACAAAACACATCATATCAACTCTCATTGGGAAGTCTTGATCATGTAGAACTCTTGATATAGTCGTGTGATAGAGCTCCAAATGAAATGCTTCACAAATGACATCATCGAAATATGTTCCAACATTCTCCCCCTTTTTGATGATGACACTTTGTGTGCACATATGCTCCCCCTGTAGAAAATAAGTTATATTTTCCTCCCCCTGCAGAAATTGGGTTATAACAAATATAGAAATACTTTGTTCTCCCCCTGCAACAAATATATCATTAGAATATATATATATATATATATATATATGTTCTCATCAATTTTCTTATATGGTACCTGCAAGATAAACGTTAGATGGTACCAAATATAAAAGAACACATTAACCTTTAGGAGTCCAAATCCATTTTGAATTTGGTTTCCACCTGTTAGTATACACATAATTGCATGAATTACATATATCATGAATGTATGATGCAATATATGTATTTTTATCATTAATGCTTAAATTCTTAGGAATCCATATAAAATTATTTTTCTTAGACTTTCTTGTCATAAAAGACTTATATGGATTATACCAATATGAAGATTTTTCAATATATCCAATACTATAATTATTATGTGACAACTTTTGAAAAGATAACAAGTCATTCAATTTTTCTTTTCCTTGATTGAACTTAGTCACATTTTTCAAATATCTTCATATTTCCTTTTGAAAACTAACATGTCTTTATCCAATATAGAAATCCTTTCATTCAAAGACATAGTTTCCTTTTTAAGAAAAACATTTTCTTTTATAAACTTCTTATTATCATTTTTCAAAGATGATATTACTTTTTCAAACTCATCTTTTTGAGAGATTATAGAAGAAACTTGTAAAGCATAACATGAATTTTCATAAAAAAGTTTTTAATTTTCTTTTGATAAAACTTTATTTTTCAGTTTTTCATTTTTCAGATCATTAAATAATTCATGAAATGCATCAGAAAGTTCAGTAAACGATACCTCATCATCTTCTAGTGCCATGTAACAGAGATTGACACGTTCTGTGGTTTCTTCTTCGTCAGAGGACGAGGAATCACTATTTTCCCATGAAGCTTCATAGTCTTTCACCTTTCTGAACTTTTTGCTCATGTATTTGCCTTTATTCTTGAGCAAAGGGCAATCCTTCTTCAAATGACCTGTTTTGTTACAATTAAAGCATTTAAATTTACCTTGCTTAAGAAATCTCCTGAATTTCTTTGAAAGCATTGCCATCTCCTCTTCATTGTCATCGGAATCGTCCGTGTCGGAGGATGCATGGAAGGCAATTTCTTTCTTCTTTAAGTGGTGTTGTCGTTCCTCCTTCTTTCTTTCTTCTAGTTGCACTTCATATTCCATTGATTACCAATTAGGTTTTCTAACGACAAAGTTGAGAGATCAATCGCTTCTTCAATAGCGGTTGTCTTCTTCTCCCATTCTGGTGTGAGTGCACGAAGGATCTTGCGAACTTTTTCGACTTGGGTGTAGTCCTTTCCAAGGGATGCTAAGGAATTAGTAATGTCGGTGAATCTTGTTACCATTTCTGATATGGTTTCATTCTCCTCCATTTTGAATAATTCAAACCTGTGGACAAGAACAGATATTTTAGATTCCTTAACTTTATTTGTGCCTTCGTGTGTTACCTGAAGAGTATGCCATATTTGATGTGCAGAAGTGGCTGTTGACACACGGTTGAACTCTTCTTTGGTTAAGGCACAGAATAGAGCATTCATCGCTTTGGCGTCAAGGTTCGCATTCCTCTTTTGATCATCACTCCAAGTGCTGTAGTTGATTGTTGGCCTGGTGTACGATGCTTCTACGATGTTCCAAAGTTCGTAGTTGAGCGATTGCAAGTAGATCTTCATTCTACACTTCCAATAGTTGTAGTTGGATCCGTCAAATAGCGGCGGACGTTGTGTAGAATGTCCTTCTTTGAATTGAGACGAAGGGAACTCTGTTGCCATCCTTACTTGTTGTTGACAAGGTATGCAGGGCTTGTATGCCGGTTCGGGCTTTGATACTAATTGTTGGTCCCGAGATGATGCCAATTGTTGAACTTTCTCTGTTTGGCACTTATGGATCTAAAATACGAAGTCAACATAAATACTAAACAAAGAAGGATTAAAGTTAAACAAATAAATAAACTTGCAATAAAGGAAAAGTAAATCTCAAAAAGTTAGACAAACGCAAACACGGGAGATTTATCCTGGTTCGGTCCTCGTGACCTACATCCAGTTCCCATGCCACCCGCTTGAGATTTTCCTTTATCCTTGATTTTGTACACCCAAAATCACAACCATGCACACCACTTGACAAATCCCCTTTGCTAAATGTGTACACCTTCTCTTCAACCAAGAGAACAATCACCACCTTGTACAACTCGCTTCTACACCAAGAAGACCCTCCTGTACAATGATATCTTTGAGGATTACAACACTTCCTATAAGCCTTGGTACAACATGTGAACGTGGACAAGGTATAGTATAGGAGAAACTTCAGAGAACTTCACTATAGAGTTGGAATTTGGTGAAGAACTGAAGTGGGAACAGTTTTCAGGATTGGCAGAATTTTTGATTAGAAAACTGAAGATTAAGATTGGTATTTTGCCTTAGATTAACAACCCTATTTATAGCTGCACTCTAGGAGTAGTTAGGGTAGTTAATAGGTGCCTTTTGAATGTTCAAACGTTGGAGAATGTTGCAAAAAATATCAGAATACAGAAACTGTCCAACAGTCAGAAACTGCCTATAGTCGACTTGCCTTTTAAGTTAGTCGACTATACTAGGCAAATTTCCAAAGGGTAGTCGACTAGTAATGGGTATTAGTCGACTAGGTCAAGATAACCTCAAGTGACAGGTTTCTGGATAACTGAACCAAGTCGACTATAACTACTTTATAAGTCGACTAGGCCAGTGATTAGTTGACTAGGGGAATAGGGTTAGTCGACTACAATTGTCTATTAGTCGACTAGGTCTTCTGTCAAGTCAACTAACAGACAAACAGAGAGTTGGGTATCAAATTGAGACACAGGATTAGTCAACTAGGATTTGGTCAAGTCGACTACATAAGGTATTAGTCGACTATATGGGACTATAAGTCGACTATGTATCAAAGATATGTGTGTGTGCATCAAGGCTTTTAACATACTATTTCATAATTACAAAACACATCATATCAACTCTCTTTGGGAAGTCTTGATCATGTAGAACTCTTGATATAGTCGTGTGATAGAGCTCCAAATGAAATGCTTCATAAATGACGTCATCGAAATATGTTCCAACATTACCAATTGTTGGTCCCGAGATGATGCCAATTGTTGAACTTTCTCTGTTTGGCACTTATGGATCTAAAATACGAAGTCAACACAAATACTAAACAAAGAAGGATTAAAGTTAAACAAATAAATAAACTTGCAATAAAGGAAAAGTAAATCTCAAAAAGTTAGACAAACGCAAACACTGGAGATTTATCCTGATTCGGTCCTCGTGACCTACATCCAGTTCCCAAGCCACCCTCTTGAGATTTTCCTTTATCCTTGATTTTGTACACCCAAAATCACAACCATGCACACCACTTGACAAATCCCCTTTGCCAAATGTGTACACCTTCGCTTCAACCAAGAGAACAATCACCACCTTGTACAACTGGCTTCTACACCAAGAAGACCCTCTTGTACAATGATATCTTTGAGGATTACAACACTTCCTATAAGCCTTGGTACAACATGTGAACGTGGACAAGGTATAGTATAGGAGAAACTTCAGAGAACTTCACTATAGAGTTGGAATTTGGTGAAGAACTGAAGTGGGAACAGTTTTCAGGATTGGCAGAATTTTTGATTAGAAAACTGAAGATTAAGATTGGTATTTTGCCTTAGATTAACAACCCTATTTATAGCTGCACTCTAGGAGTAGTTAGGGTAGTTAATAGGTGCCTTTTGAATGTTCAAACGTTGGAGAATGTTGCAAAAAATATCAGAATACAGAAACTGTCCAACAGTCAGAAACTGCCTATAGTCGACTTGCCTTTTAAGTTAGTCGACTATACTAGGCAAATTTCCAAAGGGTAGTCAACTAGTAATGGGTATTAGTCGACTAGGTCAAGATAAGCTCAAGTGACAGGTTTCTGGATAACTGAACCAAGTCGACTATAACTACTGTATAAGTCGACTAGGCCAGTGATTAGTCGACTAGGGGAATAGGGTTAGTCGACTACAATTGTCTATTAGTCGACTAGGTCTTCTGTCAAGTCAACTAACAGACAAACAGAGAGTTGGGTATCAAATTGAGACACAGGATTAGTCGACTAGGATTTGGTCAAGTCGACTACATAAGGTATTAGTCGACTATATGGGACTATAAGTCGACTATGTATCAAAGATATGTGTGTGTGCATCAAGGCTTTTGACATGCTATTTCATAATTACAAAACACATCATATCAACTCTCTTTAGGAAGTCTTGATCATGTAGAACTCTTGATATAGTCGTGTGATAGAGCTCCAAATGAAATGCTTCATAAATGACGTCATCGAAATATGTTCCAACATTACCAATTGTTGGTCCCGAGATGATGCCAATTGTTGAACTTTCTCTGTTTGGCACTTATGGATCTAAAATACGAAGTCAACACAAATACTAAACAAAGAAGGATTAAAGTTAAACAAATAAATAAACTTACAATAAAGGAAAAGTAAATTTCAGAAAGTTAGACAAACGCAAACACGAGAGATTTATCCTGGTCCGGTCCTCGTGACCTACATCCAGTCCCCAAGCCACCCGCTTGAGATTTTCCTTTATCCTTGATTTTGTACACCCAAAATCACAACCATGCACACCACTTGACAAATCTCCTTTGCCAAATGTGTACACCTTCTCTTCAACCAAGAGAACAATCACCACCTTGTACAACTTGCTTCTACACCAAGAAGACCCTCTTGTATAATGATATCTTTGAGGATTACAACACTTCCTATAAGCCTTGGTACAATATGTGAACGTGGACAAGGTCTAGTATAGGAGAAACTTTAGAGAACTTCACTATAGAGTTGGAATTTGGTGAAGAACTAAAGTGGGAACAGTTTTCAGGATTGGCAGAATTTTTGATTAGAAAACTGAAGATTAGGATTGGTATTTTGCCTTAGATTAACAACCCTATTTATAGCTGCACTCTCGGAGTAGTTAGGGTAGTTAATAGGTTCCTTTTGAATGTTCAAACGTTGGAGAACGTTGCAAAAAATACCAGAATACAGAAACTGTTCAACAGTCAGAAACTGCCTATAGTCGACTTGCCTTTTGAGTTAGTCGACTATACTAGGCAAATTTCCAAAGGGTAGTCGACTAGTAATGGGTATTAGTCGACTAGGTCAAGATAAGCTCAAGTGACAGGTTTCTGGATAACTGAACCAAGTCGACTGCAACTACTTTATAAGTCGACTAGGCCAGTGATTAGTCGACTAGGGGAACAGGGTTAGTCGACTACAATTATCTATTAGTCGACTAGGTCTTCTGTCTAGTCGACTAACAGACAAACAGAGAGTTGGGTATCAAATTGAGACACAGGATTAGTCGACTAGGATTTGGTCAAGTCGACTACATAAGGTATTAGTCGACTATATGGGACTATAAGTCGACTATGTATCAAAGATATGTGTGTGTGCATCAAGGCTTTTGACATGCTATTTCATAATTACAAAACACGTCATATCAACTCTCTTTGGGAAGTCTTGATCATGTAGAACTCTTGATATAGTCGTGTGATAGAGCTCCAAATGAAATACTTCACAAATGACGTCATCGAAATATGTTCCAACAAATCCCCTTCCTAGACACTGATTTGGCAGGAGTCAAATTCCAACACCTTCCCCCTTAGAATAATCTCCTAATGAGTTCAAGATGTCCCTAAGGCCAACGTCTATCAGATTTTACTTAGACTTAGGTTGTGCGTGCTTGGAGATAGTTTGTGGGTTAAGGAAGGGTAATAACTTTCCCACCTTATCTAGACTTGGGTTTTGCCCTTAGAATTGATTCGTGCAAAGTGTGCAAGATATAGAAAAGTAGCATTCAAAAGCAAATATCACCCAAGAATATTTCCTAAACTATATGCTATGCATACATACCTTGTCTCCAGCTATCTTCAACAGTAATTGTAAAATAAACGTAATTAGACAAATGCCTAGAATGCAAGTCTAAACGTTTTTTAAGCAATTAATAATTACTCAAATTACTGTTAGCTTAAAGCAGGGATGGTGGATAGCAGAAATAGCAAGAATATCACGTACAAAAACTTAATTTTTTTGCGAGCAATATGTCCTGCAAAAAAGAGTTTAGTTAGTCCAATGAAATTTTAAACTTTTGCAATGCAATTTCTTGAAATTCTGTTTCCTACTTTCGAGAGTAGGGGCACAGAATTTGCAAGTCTTCTCTTGCAAAGCTTGAATGCTAGATCTGAATCTTCAAGTCCCTGAAACAACACACAAAACTTGTTAAAAAATAAATACACCATTCCCTCCCGGCTACGGCGCCAAAAATTGATTGCTAAAATGAAAGAACAATCAAAAAGTTAAGAATTTACCGTGTAGCTTGTGGCTAACGGGTCGTGTCCACGAGGAGGAATGCGATGAAAGCTTTTCGGTGTTCCGTTTATCAACAAAGAATTGTGCTCATTTTTTTTAGTGAAAAGAGAATGGAAAGGAGGAGATGATTAAAAGAGAAATTGCAACTTTAGAGAAGGCTTTGGAGAAGGTGATTTAAAAAAGCTCGAAAATTGTTTTGTTGATTATAATAAGGAAGAAAATCTGGGCTCACTATCTCACTACTCAATTGTTCATTCTTCTATTGAAATCCTAAATGCCTCAACTTGACCATAGGCAAAACTTAAGATTGACTTTAGAAAGTTTGAAGTAAAGCACATAAGATGGTTGGAAGAGTTCACTCTTTTCTTTAAGAAATCGTTTTGAATCGGATGTTAAATCATCAAGCGCGAAGAAGCAAGTATGAAATTAAAACAGTTCAAGAAACATTCTTAAAAGAAGTACGAGTTTAAAAATCCAAACCCATCCTCATGTGCCTTCAAGAACACTTTCAAGAAGAAAGGCTTTAAGTAAGGCATGCAAATGATTCATTGGGTCTTTTTCGTTAAAATCAGAAGAGAAGAAGAATTGAAGAGAGGTACAATAGTGAGCCCAGAAAAACGATCTAGCTACTCATGAAAAACAAAGAAGAAAGCAAGTAAATAATGCATGACATACCGTAATATGAGTGGAAGAAAATGTGGCTCGATTCTTGTATTAATGTCACTTCAATCTTCAAGTACAAGCACTCAATTCCTCTCTCTCACAAGTATTTGTACTGGACTACAAATTGAAAAACAAAAATACAACTTTTGTACTATCTAACAAAGAGCCTAAATCCTTAGAAAATAGACAAAAATTCTAATCCTAGTCTTCGCTCCTTTTTCCTCTGTTGAAACTGGTATTTATAGGGAAAAACTAGAGGGGGAGATCCCGGGAAGATTGGGGGAGCAAACACTCCCCTAACTGACATAACAAGGCCGCAGAAACGCGGCTAGGGCCGCGTTTTCGTGGCCCTGGTGTGGCCATGTGG
The DNA here is from genome assembly GCA_038442645.1 of Agave tequilana. Taxonomy (NCBI): domain Eukaryota; kingdom Viridiplantae; phylum Streptophyta; class Magnoliopsida; order Asparagales; family Asparagaceae; genus Agave; species Agave tequilana. Next base: position 86,197 of record JAVJIF010004752.1, read on the forward strand.
CCACACCCAATTGGTGGAATGCTCCGGTTTGGTGATTTGCCCATATCCTCTGCTAGTTTTCTCATTGCAGCTTTAGGATTTGACGAAACAGCCTTTGATTGTTGGCTTCAACTGCTTGATTCAGGGAGGATTCTTCTCAACCGGTTTTCAACCTCTCTGATATGCCAAGATTTTGCCCTGATTCCTTGATTTCGAATTTATTCTGATTTAATTCAGAATTTGGTGGGCTTTTAGGCTTGTTTCTCTTTCCTTTCTTTTAGCAATTGGGCCTACATTAAACCAAGAAGAAGAAGACTTATTAATAGGATTTATTAGCTAAAAAGTATGGTAAGGTGACAATGTATATGCAATATATGTGACTAATCATATATCCTATTTAGAACATGTATTTCATTACCTATACATTTTTATATCTTTTAAAAAAACAATACAAAATATTTTTAGAATAGTTTGGCATTTAAAATACTCAAAAAAACTTATTTTGGCCCAGTGGATCGACCGAACGGTCGACTGTACCTAGTACAGGCCAAAATGGTCAACTGGGCGGTCGACCGAGCCTCTGGCTAGGGTTGTCCACGTTAGTCGATCGACTGCTAACCCCAGCGGTTGACTAATAGATCGACCGACTGGCACACCCAATGTTTCTGTTGGGTGTCGGTCGACCGAGCGGTCGACTGTCCCCCTTGGGAAATTTTTTTGGACAAAAGTCCGGTCGACCGGGTGGTCGACCGAGCCAACGGCTAGTTCAAAAATGAATGGTCGGTTGACCAGCCGGTCGACCAAAGTTCTGACGAAAAGTCATAACGGCTAGTTTATAGAATCTGTCTTTTTCTCTAATTTTTCCAGTGGGCATTTTTGCTTTTTCTTGGTTAAATCTCTTCCCAAGTGACCTGGTGAGCTAAACTAATAGTGTTTATGAGTTGCCTACATATATGGGCCATGGGAATAGGATTTATACAACAAGAATATACAGGAAAGTTTCAAGAAGTTTGACAAATTCTTGAAAATCAAGTTTTCAAGTTTCTAGTTTTCAAATGCTTTCATTTTTAAAGCTATTTCAATTGGTTTTTCAGCTCTCAAATTCTTTCAACTAAATTTTTACTCTCACAATCTCCTTGAGCTTCAATTTATATCTACTCTATAGGAATTTGTAAAGAAGAGAGTGTTTGTGATCACCAAAAGCTTTGTACAACCTCAATGGCTTTGTGCTACCTCTTATGTAGAGGATTGAGTGTTGGAGTTGTGTACTCTGGTCATGTGTAGACCATTATAATTCATTATTGTAAGGTCCCTTTATGGAAGATCCTATTGTGGATAGTGAATTCTTCACGATGGTGAAGGCGGGGATGAAAAGTGGTGGTCGAACCTCGAAACAATTTTTTTTGTGTTTGCGATTGCTTGTCTCTTGATCTCCATCTCTTTACTTTGTTTATATTTGTGTTGTTGAGTCTCTTGCACATTCTAATTATTGCTTGCATTACGCTCATCATTTCATTACCTTCATCATTCTCATTCATTGGTCTTTACTCATCTCAACAAGAAGGCAATTGAACACCTCAGCTCATAATCTAGAAGAATTTTAGAGGAGAAGTTCTAGAGCCCTTCACGAGAAATTCGACTTCAATTCTTGTTTTGAGTGATCGGTTTGCATCAGTTTTCATAAATAGTTATTATTTCACATTTGATTAGCATTAAATCTATTCATTCCCCTCTAAGTCTAACAATTAGTATTAGTGCCTTGCTCTCTTAATTTTGGTTTAACCACCTTAGAGAGATCCTTTTGGTAATCACTTCATTTGCATTTCATTTGCTATCCACACTAGTTAATATGGCTGAAGGAATTAAGACCCCACTAAAATTTGATGGCCTAAACTTTCCCATATGAAAGGTTAAGATGACCATCTTCTTGTAATCTCTAGGAAGCTGAGTTGCAAAGGCGGTGACCAAACTTTTTAGTGTACCGTTTGGTGATGAGGACACATGGTCCGATATTGCCACCAAGGAATATGATGCTAATGCAAAAGCACATTATGAATTACTTCAAGCCTTGAATAATGATGATATAGCTAGGATTATTCACTACAAATCAGCCTATGAGATTTGGTCACACCTAGTTGTCACACATGAGGGGACATCACAAGTTAAGAGAGTAAAGATTGATCTCTTGCGTTCTCAATATGAGAATTTACCATGCATGAAAATGATTCTATTGATGACATGGTTACTAGGTTTACTAAAATCACCAATGATCTTGCTTCTCTAGGTGATGCTATTGATAATGACCAAAAGGTAAGGGAAGTCATTCGTGCTCTACCACCATCATGGGAGGTCAAAGCAACAATGTTAAAAGAGTTCAATGAAAAGGAAGAGATAGATTCATAGGTCTTATCGGCAATCTTAAAACCCATGAGATGGAAAAGAATGCTAGAGAAGAAATGGCATCTCAAAAGAAAAAGAGATTGCCTTTCAAGTTTACTCCCACCATCTCCGACGATAAAGAAGGAGAAGAAGATAATGAAGATCTTTCCCTCCTAGTGAAAAATGTGAGGAGGATGTACAACAAGGCCAATTTCAACAATAGAAGACGACGACAAAGGAAGGAGGACAAGAAGATTAATTGCTTCAATTGCCAAAAAGCCGGACATATCATTGCCCAGTGCACGAAAAACAAAAGCAAACCTACAACTTCTAAGAAACCCTACAAAAAGAAGGCCTTGAAAGCTATATGGGATTCAGAGAATGAATCCAAAGAAAAAGTGGATACAATAAACGTGTGTTTCATGGCTAATGACAACACATCCAAGGTAATATACGAACCATCTCTAGATGATTGTGAATTAACAATGGATGAATTGGGTGAGGCTTTTGAAGAGTTGCCTAATAACTATAATTTTCTTAAGAAGAAATATTTGGAAATAAAAAACAAAAATAAATTTCTTCAAAATCAAGTTGTTATGCTTTCAAAAGAAAAAGATATTTTATCTTCCACACTTCTTGCTATACAAAAGGATTTTGATGCACATAAAATTTCTTATAAAGTCAAATTTTCTTTAATTGATGAAAAAAAGATGTCTATTTTAAAAATCAAAATTAACACTTTGGAAAATGTTCTTAAAAAATATGTTATTGATAAGGCTAGATTAGAGGCCATGTTTCCTAAGAGACACACTCAAAGGAAACATTTCCATGTTTTTGATTCTACACATGCTCATACTCCTCAAGCACAACATGCTCACACACGTCATGCTAAACATGCCACACACACTAACCATGCTCATGTTTCACATGCTCTTCATACACATACACAACATGCATTTATGTATGGTAGAGTATATTCATGCACCTATTGTGGTTGGAATGGTCATTTAGCTAACTTTGCTTTGATCGCATTAATACTTCAAATGATGATGTTTGGGTTCGATTAACAAACACAATAGGACCCAATAAAATATGGGTACCAAAATCAACAACTTCTTGACTTGATATAGGTACACACCAAGGCTCTAAGACGTAGAGAGCGGTGGTACCTTGATAGCGGTTGATTAAGGCACATAACTTGGGATATCAACAACTTTGGAACCCTATCAAGATATCATGAAGGTGGCACCATCACCATCGAAATTGATTCAAAGGGCAAAATCATCAGTATAGGTAATATCAAAATTGACCCATCTCCTTTAATAGAAAATATTATTTTGGTTAAAGGTCTCAAGCATAATCTCTTGAGTATTAGGCAACTTTGTGATAAAGGTTTTAAAGTTGTTTTTGATGATTTTACTTGCGATTTTTTAGATAAGAAAAAAAATATTTGTGTTTTTTCTGTTTTCATGAAAATAATGTTTATATGATTGATATGTTAAAGTTGCATTGCAATGCTACTTGTTTAAATGCTTTTAATGAAGAATCTTAGTTATAGCCTAAGAGACTAGGCCATGTTTATCTAGCTAGAATTAACTCTAAGGAATCGATGAAGGGTATTCCTTCCTTGAAGTTTGAAAAGGACCGCATTTGTAATGCGTACTAACTTGAGAAACAAACCAAGTCCTCTTTCAAAGCAATCAAGAATATCATGACATCTAGACCATTAGAGTTAATCTAAATGGATTTGTTTGGTCCAACAAAAATCAAAAGTCTTAGTGGTAATCATTTTATTTTTGTTTTAGTTAATGATTTCTCTAGATTTACATGAGTTTTCTTTTTGAAACACAAAGATGAAGCTTTTCGTGTTTTCATATTTTAAGAAAATGAATTGAAAAGAAAAAGATTTTTCAATTTTGCACATAAGGAGCGACAGAGATGGTGAATTCATTAACCATTCTTTTATCACTTATTTTGAAGAAAATAGAATTAAACATGAACTCTCTTTTCCAAGAACTCCACAACAATGGAGTCATTAAAAGGATGAATCGCACTCTTTAAGAGATGGCTAGTGAACACGGATTCCTTAATATCTGTGGGTCAAGGCTGTAAACACTTCATGTTACATTTCTAATATAATTTATTTTTGCAAAAACCCTTCTGAAACTTCTTTTGAGATTTACTATTCGAGAAAACCAAATGTTTCTTATTTTAAAGTTTTTGGTTGTAAATGTTTTGTTTTGAACATCAAGAATAATTTAGATAAATTTGATGCCAAGTTTTATAAAGCTATATTTATTGGGTATTCAAATTCTAACAAGGCCTATAAAGTCTTCCATAGGTCGACTTTGACTATTGAAGAATTTATGCATGTCAAGTTTGGAGAATCTAATGCTTTTGTGAAGAATGTTGTAGAAATTGATTCCTTAGGTGAAGACATGGAGAAAATATCTTTGAAGGACTCAGCATTGCAAGAAGACAAGCCAAAAGGTGAGTAACAAGGCGAAGTTCAAGATGTTGAAGTGGAGCCAACTCAACCACTTTCAAAGGATTGGAGATATGCTACAAATCATCCCAAGAAACTCATTATAGGCGTGTATCCAAGGGGGTAACTACTCACTCCAAACTCCATGATATTTGTGGCCATTTTGCATTCATTTCAGATATTGAGACCTAGAGCATCCTCGAAGCCTAGGGCGACTCATATTGGTTGCTTGCAATGCAAGAAGAGCTTAATCAATTTAAGTGCAACCAAGTTTTGCACCTTGTTCCTAGACCCCATGATATACCAATCATTGGTACTAAATAGATTTTTAGGAATAAGTTGGATGAGTCAGGAAATATTATTAGGAATATAGTTAGGTTAGTGGCCTAAGATTACACCAGAATTGAAGGTATCAATTTTGAGGAAACCTTTGCACCCATAGCATGACTTGAAGGCATACGGATTACAGTTGCTTTTGCTTCATTCAAAGATTTTAAGCTTTTTCAAATGGATATTAAAAGTGTATTTTTAAATGGTTTTATCGGAGAGAGGTGTATATTGAACCACCCCCCAGGTTTGTTGATCCTACACATTAGATTTTATTTTTAAACGTGAAAAGGCTTTATAAGATTTTAAAAAAGCTCCAAGAGCTTGGTATGAAAGACTTTCTACTTGTCTTATTTTAAATTGTTTTGTGAAAGGTAAAGTTGACACTATATTGTTTACAAAGCATATAGATAGTCTTAGTGTGCATATTTATGTTGATGATATCATTTTTGTATCTACAAATGAAATGCTTTGTAAGGATCTTGAATCATGCATGAAGAAAAAGTTCAAAATGTATATAATGGTAGAGCTCAACTACTTTCTTGGACTCCAAATCAAGCAAAAGAGTGATAAGATTTCAATACACCAAGCCAAATACATAAGAGATCTTATCAAGAAATTTGGACTTAAAGATGCAAAGACAAGCAAGACTCCCATGGTTACCACAACAAAGCTTGACAATGATGAACAAGATAAAAATATTGACATTATACTCTATAGAAGCATGATTGGTAGTTTGCTTTACTTGACAGCTAGTAGACCAGATATTATGTTCAGTATTTGTCTTTGTGCTAGATTCCAATCTTATCCTAAAGAGTCCCACTTGATTGTGATAAAGTGTATTATTAGATATTTTAAGGGTACTATGGATGGGCTTGTGGTATTCGAAGACCGGACAATTTTTAATGATGAGTTTTTCGGATGCCGATAATGTCGGTTGTAGAGTGAAAAGAAAGAGCACTAGTGAAACTTGTCAAGTTTTAGGAAATTGTCTAGTTTTATTGTCTTCTAAGAAACAAGATTTCATAGCCCTCTCAACCGCCGAGGAGGAGTATGTTGCGGCCGGGGCTTGTTGTGGACAAGTTCTTTGGATGAAACATACTCTCCTTGGCTATATTTGCATTATGTCCATATTAAAATATTTTGTGATAATACTAGTACTATTCATATGACCAAGAATGCAACTTAACATAGTAAGACCAAGAATATAGAGACTAGATATCACTTTCTTATAGATCACTATGAGAAAAGAGAAATTGACATTAATTATGTTTCTACCAATTTTCAATTTGTGGACATTTTTACTATACCACTAGATTATAATAGATTTTCATTTATTTGTGGTGAGTTAAATGTTTGCACTATGGATTCATGAGTTTTGAAATTACTTCATGTTTATTTCATATGGTTTCATGTATTTTTCCATTGATATACATGTGTTTTTATTGATATATCTCTTGGTTTCATGTTTGTTTTTACTCTTTTTTGTTGCATAACAAAAAGGGGAAGAGGTATTTGAGTTATTCTCTATAGTTTTGATAAGTTTTCCTGATTTTGATACTTATCTCTTATTTTGAAATCATGAGCTTTATGTATATCCATTTGCATTACCATGTTTATATACAATGCCATGATTCATTGTTTTCATTCATAGCATAATATTTTTGGAGGGAGGAGGAATAGAAGGATGGTAGGCTATTTTGCATATTATTCTAAATTGATAAATTCTTTATATAAGCATTTATGTGACTTGCTTACATAGACTAATCCTAATGATTTCTTGTACTTGATAGATCACATAACTTGAAGGAGAGCTTTTCCAAACACTTTCCTATAATTTTTTTTAAATAACTCATATGTTTTATCATCATCAAAAAGGATGAGATTGTAAGCCTAAGGTTACAATCACCAGTTTCTTGTTTTGATGATTTAGTGCAAATCAAGTTCAAGTGTTTAAATGAATTTCAGGGTTCAAGAAGATTCAATGAGTTTTCTTCCTCTAAAGGAAGGTGTTGAAGTCTCAAGAGTATTCAAGTATGAGATTGGAGCTCAAAGCACTCGACGTCGCTATTGGAGAAGCCCGCTTGAAAACACTTGTAGTCACTAAGAACCTTGTAAGAAAGTAGTATATAAAAAAGTAGAATATAAATTTGATGCTCAAGAGTTACACATACAAAATACACATTTTCAACAATACAAGTTTTTATCGATTGGTGTTTTGCATGTTAAGTACTTGATACATGTTTTCAATTTTTCCAAAATTCTATATCTTGTTAAGAACATGTATTTCATTACCTATACATTGCTATATCTTTTTAAAAAAACAATACATTATAGTTTCAAAATAGTTTGGTATTTAAAATACTCAGAAAAACTTGTTTGGCCCAGGTCGGTTGACTGAAAGGTCGACCCTAGCCTAGTATAGGCCAGAAGGTCGACCCGGCGATCGACCGGGCCTTTGGCTTGTGGTTGTGCACGTTGTGCTTATTAGTCGTTCAACCGACCGGTCGACTGCTAACCCCAGTGGTCGACTGATAGATTGACCGACTAGCATACCTAATGTTTCTGTTGGGTGCCGGTCAACCGAGCGATCGACCGAACCCTCTGAAGACAGAAGTCCAGTCAACCGGGTGGTCGACCAGCCCAACGGCTAGTTAAAAAATGAACGGTCGTCGATTGAAGTTCTGAGAAAAAGTCATAACGGCTAGTTTTCAGAATCTGTCCTTTTCTCTGATTTTTTCAACGGGAATTTTTACTTTTTCTTAATAAAATCTCTTTCCATGTGACCTGGTGATCTAAACTAATAGTGTGCATGAGTTATCTATATATATGGGTTATGGGAATATGATTTATACAACAAGAATATACAAGAAAGTTTCAAGAAGTTTGACAAGTTTTTGAAAATCAAGTTTTCAAGTGCTTTCATTTCCAAAGCTATTTCAATTAGTTTTTCAGCTCTAAAATTCTTACTCTCACAAACTCCTTGAGCTTTAGGAATTTGTAAAGAGAGTAATTGTGATCTTGTGGTCACCAAGAGCTTTGTAAACCTCATTGGCTTTGTGCTACCTCTTGTGTAGAGGATTGAGTGTTGGAGTTGTGTATTATGGTCGTGTGTAGATTATTGTAATTTCTTATTGTACGGTCCCTTTGTGGAAGATCCTATTGTGGATAGTGAAATCCTTCACGGTGGTGAAGGCTGGGACGTGGAGCGGTGGCTCGAACCTCGAAACCTATTCTTTGTGCTTGCAATTACTTGTCCCTTGATCTTTATCTCTTTACTTTACTTGTGTTGTTTCTTCCTTTGCACATTCTACTTATTGCTTGCATTACACTCATCATTGCATTACCTTCATCATTCTCATTCATCGGTCGTTACTCATCTCAACAAGAAGGCAATTGAGCACCTCAACTTATAATCTAGAGAAATTTTAAAGGAGAAGTTCTAGAGACCTTCATGGGGTATTTAGCTTCAATTCTTATTTTGAGTGACTGGTTTGCATCATTTTTCATTGACAGTTATTATTTCGCATTTGATTAGCATTACACCTATCACCCCCCTCTAAGTGTATTTTCACTCTTGTCATATTTTTGCAAAAATATAAACAAAACTACCCATGCAGAATTAAATGTGTAACAATGAGGACATAAAAATAATGAAAATATAGACGGTAATCTCAATTATCAAAGGCTATGCTCTCCAAAGACACGCTGCCAGGGTTGAAGAATATCGAATTAGATTTCTATGAAGACTGTGTATACATGAAGTATAGGAAAGTTAGTTTTTCAAAGGTTAAAAGGTCTTCGAAAGTAGAAAGATTGGAGCTAGTTCATAATGATGTATGCGGTAAGGCTTTTGTTCTCTCTCTTAGTGCTCATTAAATTTTTTGAATTTTATTGATGATGCAAGTAGAAAAGCCTGGATTTACTTTTTGGAGCAAAAATCAGACGTGTTTGATGTGTTCAAGAAGTGGTTTTCCCAAGTTGAAAATCAGACAAGTCTAAAACTTTAGTGCTTAAAGTCAGACAATAGGGTCGAATCCTGCGATAACATATTCGATTAGCTCTGCGTTAACGGGGGAATTAAAAGAATGAAGACGGTTCCAGAAAATATGCATTAGAATGAGGTTGTCGAGCGTATGAACAGGACCATTCTAGAGCATGCCATGAGCATGCAGATAGACATAAGATTGCTCAAGCAATTTTAGGCGGATGCAATCAATATAACAGTATATCTGATCAATAGATGACCCTCAATGGCTCTGAATTGTGAGATTCTGGAGGAAGCATTGACTACGAAAGAAAGATACCTAAACTAATTGCGTCTATTTAGTTGTGCCTCTTATGTGCATGTTAAACTAGATCACATGAGCAAGTTAGATCTGAAGTCCAAGAAGTGCATTTTCATTGGATACGAAATAAGCGAGTACGACTATCATTTTTGGGATCCGGAGAATCGAAAGATCCTTAGGCATAAGAATGCTATATTCAGTGAGATGATGGTGTACAAGAACTTTCTAATAGAGAGGAGTACTCCGGATCAACAAAGTAGTAATATCGATTTGAAGTTCATTGAACTTGATGATGTTCCTATAGAGAAGATTCAAAGCATTCCAGAAAGAAATGAAGAATCCCGAATAGAGCCTCTGATACCCACTAAGGTAAGGCGATCGACCAAGCTGACCAAAGCTTTAAAGAGATACTCTCCTTCTTTTCACTATTTGTTGTTGACTGATAGTGGTGAACCCAAGTTTATGAGGAAGCCTAACAGGTGAAAGCCAAGTACAAGTGCGAGTTTGTTATGAATGATGAGATGGAATCTCTCGTGAAGAACCAAAAAAGAGATTTGGTTGAGTTACTCGATGATAAGAAAGCCCTACATTACAAATGAATTTATTGGTTGAAGAAAGAGAATGATGGCACCAAGAGGTACAAGACGAGATTGGTTGTGAAGGGATTTCAATAATGGAAAGATATTGATTTTACCAAAATTTTCTCTACTATTGTGAAGTTAACCACTATTAGATCAATTTTGAGCATGGTGATAGCTTAAAATTTACATCTAGAATAGTTGATGTTAAAACTGTGCTTCTTCATAGTGATTTAAGGAGGGTATTTATATGATGCAGCCACAGGGATATATCCTGTTGGACAAGGAGCATTTAGTTTGCAAGCTGAAGAAAAATCTCTATGGCTGGAAACAAGCTCCTAACAAGTGGTATTTGAAGTTTGATAGATTTATAGCTAGTAGTGGATACACGAGACTGCAAGCTGATAATTGTTTTTAATTGTTTTGATAATTCCTACATCATACTACTTTTGTATGTAGATGACATGCTTGTCGCTTGGTTCAAACATGAAGAAGATTGTGAATCTCAAAGCTCAGTTGGAAAGAGAATTCTTTTTAAAGGACTTGAGTCCATCGAAAAAGATACTTAGAATGAGGATCAACAAAAAAGAGGAAGAAGGCTGTTGAAGCTATCATAAGCAAAGTATATTGAGAAGGTGGTAAGAAGGTTTAACATGGTGGATAATAAACTTGTAAAAGTCCCACTGGAAGGCCACTTTATGCTCTCGAAGGCACAACTAAAGGCTGAAGATGAGAAGGCTCTTCTCATGTTGAAGGTGTCATATACATCTGTTATAGCAGCTTGATGTATGCTATGGTTTATACGAGGCCAGACATTACTCAAGCAGTAAGAGTTGACATAAAATACATGAGCAATCCCGGGTAGGAGCAATAGAGAGCAGTTAAGTGATCTTGAGATATCTAAAAGAAAGTTCAAATATGTTTCTGTGCTACGAAGGCACAGCCATTTGTCTACATGAATATCTTGATTATAACTTTATGGATGATATAGATAGTCCGAGGAGTACCACTAGTTATGTCTTCATACTGGGTAGTAGAGCAGTATGCTTAGCGTTGAAGCTACAGAAGATACTTACCTTGTATACGATAGAGTCTGAATATATTGCAGTGACGAAGCTTGCAAGAAGTTGATATGGCTGAAAGATTGTATGAAAGAGCTTGTCAAGGAGCAAGTGAGCCCTTCACTGCACAGTAATTGCTTAAGTGCTATAAATCTTGCCAACAATCATATAATACACATATTCACTAATACTGTAGTAAATACTAAATAATATATTTAATTATAGTACTAAAGTAATTAAGAATAGTTTAATAAAAGAAAGAAAAAAAGAATGAATTGAAATGAATTGAGTTTACGCCCAAACCCATGTAAGATGGCTTATCACTAAAAAATAAAATGAAAATAAACAGTGCCATATTTTTGCTAAGACCAAGTTTTGAACCCAAGTACCCCCAATGACTTTACCAAGGGCCACACTTATTTGTGGTGTATCATGAGTATTCTTTACCACTGCAAAATTTTGTAATTTATGCATTTATTTATTTAAAAGAAATCGTTTAATTGTTAATTTAGAATTTCAAGCATTTAAAATAGTTAGAAAATTGTAATGTTCATGAAATAATTTTAGTGATATGTTTTTATTCTGTAATGTTTATTTATTTCCTGCATGTAACAATTTTATATGTTGTAGATGAATAACTATAAATTTTGAAATTAATATTGTGGAATTATTAAATGGTTATTTTTTAAGAAAAAATAGATTAAAAATAATTATTAATACAAAAAAATCCAAAAAATAAGATAAATCATCTTGAATATTATATTGGATTATCTTATGATATTAGAATGGTTATGCATGTATATTATATGAAATAAAAGATTTGTGTTACTTAAATTACTAGAAAACTACTAATTGCCATGTATACTTGATATACACACTGATATTGATTGAGTCCAGTTATTTAGGTAACACTGACATATAAATATTTTCACTAGGGGAAATTATAGAGGAGACGGTATCGGTATTTTTGGTGGACCTAGGATATAGGTTGCGCAACTAAAATGAGGGTTCCACTGCAGAGTTCCTAAGGATGACTGACATCCATATGATATTACTGCTTTTACTGTTATTGTTATTGAGTACCTAGCAGTACGGGCCTGGTTCAGCACTAGGCATCTGGGGCCGTGGTCCCGGGTATGCACGGGACCCATCCAAAGCACAGAACCTGTCTTCATCTATCAATTTCAAATAACAATATTCAATAATGTACTTCTGATGATAAATTACAGTATATAAAATATAGTAGGCGTGAAATGTTAAACTGTTAACATATATCACACTTATGTGTATTTATCTTATATTTTCCAATGTAATGCATGTTATGATATTAGTGATGTCTTGAGTTCTATATATGTACATATTAGTGCATTGTTCCTCTTTTTTTTTTTTTTTACTACTCACTAGGTCGCTTATTGATGACGCTGAGTTTGCTTACTTAGATTTAGGTTCAGAAGCACCTCAGGACCAGGAGTGTTTCGAGCACGTCGCAGAACTTCAGGGCTAGTTGTAACGCCCCGATCCCGCAGGTACGGAGACGTTATGGCGACGTACATACGCGAGGTGAATACACGCTCACGCGTACGTTAAGCCTCAGTACAGTACATTACCTCCATATAAACATGAGTTCCAGCACGAAAGAAGTACAAGAATACCTGCAGAAAGAGGTCAGCGATCATAATAGACATGAATAATAGGGACAAATAAGATAACGGAAATAAAGCACCAAGATACCTAGGAATAGTCCCGATGAGGAATCTCTGATGTGACTCCAAGGTACTCTCGGATACTACGGTACGCGGATCTCCAATCTGGGCACGCAAACCCAGGGTCGTCAGAAAGCGACCTAGTGAGTGGTAAAATGAAGGAGGCAGTAACATATACTATAGTACTACAAGCACGATACTAATATATAATGATGGGTAACAGTGATACCATATAATAAGCAGTAGAAATATATAAACATGAAAGCAGTGAAAATACATAAATATGTTATCTTTTAATACCATCACTACCTAGTCGGTTATTATCTGGTCATGTCTATAGTCGTGTCCAGTTTATATAATAAATAATATTTTCTAGTGGTGACGTGTTGGAAATAACCATGGTAGTGGTGACATGATGGAAATGAACATGGTAACGATGTAAATGCACAAGTAGATGAAGTATGTAACATAACCATCTCACTGTGTTGTGCCTATGCAGCAGATAGTCCATGCAAAACAGAATATATGTAACGCAGAGTATACATGTACATGAGTAGGATGCCACCATAGAAGGTATAGTATGAAACAATTAAGGTAAACATATACAGGTAACATGATATCGGATAAAGTAGCATGGATAATAACAAGATAGCATACATGTACCAGGCATGTCATGTGTTATACAATAGTAGCGATCAGTACCACCTGCTATTTTAATTACTCTCTTCCAGTGTCCCATACCACTGGCAGTTCATACTTGAGCCCGCACTCCAGTCGAACCCATCCGGACATGGCCTACGGGTACCATTATCCAAACGAGAGAGTAACCAAATAACAAGTGTTTCCGACATCACTATTGTGTATACCGGTTTATTATGTTAATTGGAAACCCATGGTCGAGGAGTTCTTATCGGGTGGATGTATCCCGTGTATACCCGGGATCACGGCCTTAAACAATCCCCTGGCTGCTAAGACCAGGGCCCTCCGCTAAGAGGGGAGCATGAATCAAGTAACAAGAGCTCATGGAGCAATTGGTAGGTAGCACTACCATCCCCTGCAGTGGGAAAACAATATGGATCCAGTACATCACCCGATAAGATCTAATCAACCGTCAAGTCTCCCCCATACCCAAGTTATCTTTATGATCTTTAATATCAAGTATATAATGTAACAAGAACAACCACTGTACATGCTACGGGTAACATGATAACTGGACCTGAGCTCTGTTGATAGCGTAGAACAATATAACGGGAATCAGGAACAATATAACATGAACAAGATAACATGAACAATATATCGAGAAACGAGAACAATAGATGTGGGATTCCCACATATCGCATATCAACCGCTCTCATGTCCAGTAACGGGAAATCCGTATCAGTAGCAGGAAACAATCATAAAACATGAATATGGTAACATAGCACATTAATACATGTAATATGAACAAGGATAACCTGGAATAATCATACATGCAATAGGTGCAAGAATCCATATGATAAGAATGGAGAAACCATGCAGTCATGTGTACAGTGATATGTCGAGCATCTATGTCACGATGGTGAAAACATAGGAACTGCCTGTATCCAGTGAACTGATGTGTCCGTGTGTTCGTGGACCATATATGTGTCGCAATAATCTGTGTGATGTCTCTGTGTGTGTACAGGTAATAACAGTGATCAGTGCATACATATAACGGGGATATCAATATTAAATGACGGTATCCAGTGTACTAGTGTATCAGTATATCAGTAGGTCACAACATGCAGTCCTAGTGTCGTGAATCTCAATATCTATGTAATGGTGAGACGTGTACATGAAACTACATGACCGCTATCCAGTGTCACTGTTATCTACATGCCCTACTGTATTTAGTGTACCAGTGGGTCGGTCAGGGGGACAGTGGAGTAGTGACAAGGTCATGTATCATGAAGGACGCGTGTCCTTGTGTCCATGAAGCATTAGTGTGGAATCATACTACTTATCCATGCAGTGATGGTATCTAGTGATTCTTTAATTAATCATCTAACTTAATGTATATGTTACAATACATACCGTTTCTCGAGTTAAGTTATTGTTTTATTGTTTCACCCACGACTTTAATAAACATGAATAAATAAATAAAATTTAGAAAAGGAAAACACTCACAAACTGGTCATGAGGAAGTAGCTCTCTTTCCCACGATCGCAACGGATCCAAAATCGTCCGAATCGGAGTCCGGATGCTCCCGACATCGCCCGAATACTAAATCAAAATAAAAAGGGTAAATACGTAAATAAAATATTTAAAACGCAAATACTGAAAAGTACCAGGGGGTTTTATGTAAACATACCTTTAATGGGTTTGAAGGCGGGTTGAGGTTAACGGGTCGGGTTCAGATCCAAACCCGAACCCATAACTTAAATTAATGGGTACAAGGGTTAACGGGTCTCACTTTAACCCAATAGGGTTTATGGGGTTCGGGTTCATACCCGAACCCACTAGAGGAAAGAGCAGCAGCAGCAGTGCTGCTGCTGCGCAAGCTTTGGCCGGCCAGCCCCGCTGGCCGGCGGCGAGGCTGCCCGCCGGCGACGGTTTAGCCGCCGGCGGCGATTTAGCCCGAGAGAGAGAGAGAGTGAGAGAGGAAGAGAGAGAGGGAGGGAAAGAGAAGGAAAAGAAAGAAAAAGAAGAAGAAGAAAAACAGGAAAAGGGAGGAGAAGAAGAGAAAAAGAAGTGGAAGAAGAAGAAAAATAGGAAGTGGTGGTGGTGGTGCGCCGGCTGGGGGCGTGGCGGCCGGCCAGGTCGGGTCGCGGCCGCCGGCGTCGCCTGCGGCGGCCGGCGGCGGCCTGGCCGCTGGAGTCAGGTCGACCCCCCCATTTTGGGTATCTGCACAGCATACAGAGAAAGAGAGAGAGTGGGGGAAAAAAGAGGGGGAGAGAAAAGGAGGGATTTTAAATGGAGGGAGAGGAGAGGCGGTGGTAAACAGTAAGGCGGTGGGGGATGCTTCCAGCGAATTGGAGAGGAAGAGGGAAAAGAAAAGAATAAAAGAATATTTTATATTAATTACTTAATATTATTTTAATATGATGAAAAATTGACTAGTTCCGAACGATGCCCAAAAATTACAGAAAATAGAGAATATTATCCTGAGACGGAATATGAAGATGGTTTGCAGAAACTCGATCTGGTTTGCAAATTAAAAATCCCGGAATGTCTCGCCGATACGAGCGACACCGGTTTGGCCGAATTTTCGATAAATTTTGAAAAATCCCCAAAAATACCCTAACGTAAAGAACATGATTCTAAGGCACACGGTGAAAGCAGATTCTAAAAATTCTACTCCATTTGTGAATTAAAAATTGGAAAGCAGATTATCGATATCGTTGACACCGACTACGGAGATTTTCCAAAATAATCCAGAAAAATTCCAGAAATTCCTGAAAAATTTAAAATATTAGAAAATAATTTTTAAAACTGAAATCAACTCAATCGGACTACCATGGAGGTCAAATCAATTTTGTACATCCTATCGCATACCGATACGGTGATACGTACAGTGGGGAGCAGGGGGTTACATTTCTCCCCACCTCACAAAAATTGCGTCCTCGCAATTTCAATCAGGTGTGAGAACAAGATTTTCAACCCCAAAGCCGAAATGTTACGGGTCCACGACACTTCCGATGCGCACTCTGCTATCTAGAAGGAACTCGGGATAGAGAAGTAGAGTAGTGAACGAATCCTAACGGATGGGAAAACAAGATGATGCAAGGAAAGCGAGAAGGAAATTGGATGTTCTGGTTGACGACTGGAAGGAAGGAAGGAATACAAACGAGTCAAGGAATGAATTATCAATGGCTTGGTATTCTTGTACTCGTTACTGGAATTCCCAAATGCAGATACAGATTAGTTAATCTGGACCTGACTGTACTGTTGGTAAGAGCCCGAGGCTTGATCCAGGTGGTTACCCACGCCAGATGTAAACCTAGGCTCTGATACCACTTTGTAACGCCCCGATCCCGCAGGTACGGGGACGTTATGGCGACGTACATACGCGAGGTGAATACACGCTCACGCGTATGTTAAGCCTCAGTACAGTACATTACCTCCATATAAACATGAGTTCCAGCACGAAAGAAGTACAAGAATACCTGCAGAAAGAGGTCAGCGATCATAATAGACATGAATAATAGGGACAAATAAGATAACGGAAATAAAGCACCAAGATACCTAGGAATAGTCCCGATGAGGAATCTCTAATGTGACTCCAAGGTACTCTCGGATACTACGGTACGCGGATCTCCAATCTGGGCACACAAACCCAGGGTCGTCAGAAAGCGACCTAGTGAGTGGTAAAATGAAGGAGGCAGTAACATATACTATAGTACTACAAGCACGATACTAATATATAATGATGGGTAATAGTGATAGCATATAATAAGCAGTAGAAATATATAAACATGAAAGCAGTGAAAATACATAAATATGTCATCTTTTAATACCATCACTACCTAGTCGGTTATTATCTGGTCATGTCTATAGTCGTGTCCAGTTTATATAATAAATAATATTTTCTAGTGGTGACGTGTTGGAAATAACCATGGTAGTGGTGACATGATGGAAATGAACATGGTAACGATGTAAGTGCACAAGTAGATGAAGTATGTAACATAACCATCTCACTGTGTTGTGCCTATGCAGCAGATAGTCCATGCAAAACAGAATATATGTAATGCAGAGTATACATGTACATGAGTAGGATGCCACCATAGAAGGTATAGTATGAAACAATTAAGGTAAACATATACAGGTAACATGATATAGGATAAAGTAGCATGGACAATAACAAGATAGCATACATGTACCAGGCATGTCATGTGATTTATACAATAGTAGCGATCAGTACCACCTGCTATTTTAATTACTCTCTTCCAGTGTCCCATACCACTGACAGTTCATACTGGAGCCCGCACTCCAGTCGAACCCATCCGGACATGGCCTACGGGTACCATTATCCAAACGAGAGAGTAACCAAATAACAAGTGTTTCCGACGTCACTATTGTGTATACCGGTTTATTATGTTAATTGGAAACCCATGGTCGAGGAGTTCTTATCGGGTGGATGTATCCCGTGTATACCCGGGATCACGGCCTTAAACAATCCCCTGGCTGCTAAGACCAGGGCCCTCCGCTAAGAGGGGAGCATGAATCAAGTAACAAGAGCTCATGGAGCAATTGGTAGGTAGCACTACCATCCCCTGCAGTGGGAAAACAATATGGATCCAGTACATCATCCGATAAGATCTAATCAACCGTCAAGTCTCCCCATACCCAAGTTATCTTTATGATCTTTAATATCAAGTATACAATTTAACAAGAACAACCACTGTACATGCTACGGGTAACATGATAACTGGACCTGAGCTCTGTTGATAGCGTAGAACAATATAACGGGAATCAGGAACAATATAACATGAACAAGATAACATGAACAATATATCGAGAAATGAGAACAATAGATGTAGGATTCCCACATATCGCATATCAACCGCTCTCATGTCCAGTAACGGGAAATTCGTATCAGTAGCAGGAAACAATCATATAACATGAATATGGTAACATAGCACATTAATACATGTAATATGAACAAGGATAACCTGGAATAATCATACATGCAATAGGTGCAAGAATCCATATGATAAGAATGGAGAAACCATGCAGTCATGTGTAACAGTGATATGTCGAGCATCTATGTCACGATGGGGAAAACATAGGAACTGCCTGTATCCAGTGAACTGATGTGTCCGTGTGTTCGTGGACCATATATGTGTCGCAATAATCTGTGTGATGTCTCTGTGTGTGTACAGGTAATAACAGTGATCAGTGCATACATATAACGGGGATATCAATATCAAATGACGGTATCCAGTGTACTAGTGTATCAGTATATCAGTAGGTCACAACATGCAGTCCTAGTGTCGTGAATCTCAATATCTATGTAATGGTGAGATGTGTACATGAAACTACATGACCGCTATCCAGTGTCACTGTTATCTACATGCCCTACTGTATTTAGTGTACCAGTGGGTCGGTCAGGGGGACAGTGGAGTAGTGACAAGGTCATGTATCATGAAGGACGCGTGTCCTTGTGTCCATGAAGCATTAGTGTGGAATCATACTACTTATCCATGTAGTGACGGTATCTAGTGATTCTTTAATTAATCATCTAACTTAATGTATATGTTACAATACATACCGTTTCTCGAGTTAAGTTATTGTTTTATTGTTTCACCCACGACTTTAATAAACATGAATAAATAAATAAAATTTAGAAAAGAAAAACACTCACAAACTGGTCATGAGGAAGTAGCTCTCTTTCCCACGATCGCAACGGATCCAAAATCGTCCGAATCGGAGTCCGGATGCTCCCGACATCGCCCGAATACTAAATCAAAATAAAAAGGGTAAATACGTAAATAAAATATTTAAAACGCAAATACTGAAAAGTACCAGGGGGTTTTATGTAAACATACCTTTAATGGGTTTGAAGGCGGGTTGAGGTTAACGGGTCGGGTTCAGATCCAAACCCGAACCCATAACTTAAATTAATGGGTACAAGGGTTAACGGGTCTCACTTTAACCCAATAGGGTTTATGGGGTTCGGGTTCATACCCGAACCCACTAGAGGAAAGAGCAGCAGCAGCACTGCTGCTGCTGCGCAAGCTTTGGCCGGCCAGCCCCGCTGGCCGGCGGCGAGGCTGCCCGCCGGCGACGGTTTAGCCGCCGGCGGCGATTTAGCCCGAGAGAGAGAGAGAGTGAGAGAGGAAGAGAGAGAGGGAGGGAAAGAGAAGGAAAAGAAAGAAAAAGAAGAAGAAGAAAAACAGGAAAAGGGAGGAGAAGAAGAGAAAAAGAAGTGGAAGAAGAAGAAAAACAGGAAGTGGTGGTGGTGGTGCGCCGGCTGGGGGCGCGGCGGCCGGCCAGGTCGGGTCGCGGCCGCCGGCGTCGCCTGCGGCGGCCGCCGGCGGCCTGGCCGCTGGAGTCAGGTCGGCCCCCCCGTTTTGGGTATCTGCACAGCATACAGAGAAAGAGAGAGAGAGTGGGGGAAAAAAAGAGGGGGAGAGAAAAGGAGGGATTTTAAATGGAGGGAGAGGAGAGGCGGTGGTAAACAGTAAGGCGGTGGGGGATGCTTCCAGCGAATTGGAGAAGAAGAGGGAAAAGAAAAGAATAAAAGAATATTTTATATTAATTACTTAATATTATTTTAATATGATGAAAAATTGACTAGTTCCGAACGATGCCCAAAAATTACAAAAAATAGAGAATATTATCCTGAGACGGAATATGAAGACGGTTTGCAGAAACTCGATCCGGTTTGCAAATTAAAAATCCCAGAATGTCTCGCCGATACGAGCGACACCGGTTTGGCCGAATTTTCGATAAATTTTGAAAAATCCCCAAAAATACCCTAACGTAAAGAACACGATTCTAAGGCACACGGTGAAAGCAGATTCTAAAAATTCTACTCCATTTGTGAATTAAAAATTGGAAAGCAGATTATCGATATCGTTGACACCGACTACGGAGATTTTCCAAAATAATCCAGAAAAATTCCAGAAATTCCTGAAAAATTTAAAATATTAGAAAATAATTTTTAAAACTGAAATCAACTCAATCAGACTACCATGGAGGTCAAATCAATTTTGTACATCGTATCGCATACCGATACGGTGATACGTACAGTGGGGAGCAGGGGGTTACACTAGTGTTTCATCCAGTTTTATTTTGTAAGGATCTTATGTTTTATGTATTTTGTTTTCCTTAATGTAAGAATGCAGACTTTTGTGACATTTTGTACTTGTGTAGCAAAGCTAGAATATGTAATAACTTTAGTGTATTGAACTTTCCTATATTGAGGTTTAGCGTATTAATAATAATATGTCGCCAGCTCTCGTCTCATACCCGCGATCGTGTATTTTGGTTAGCGGGGCGTGATAAGATTTTCTTAGTATCAGAGCCAGGTTATTATTATTTTATCCTAGGGTATAGCCAGACTCTTACCAACAATACAAGAATTTAATATTTCAGCTACTAGTACACGATGTTTATTTATTGATGCAATTCCTAAGATAGTATTTTAATTTTTAGAGTAATGGCTCAACGTCCTTCTTCCTCCCGTGTTGGTCCTTCTGATGAGGCAACTAATCTGATGGGTGTGCTTCGTGACATGAGAGAGTCAAGATGACACCCATGAGAGGTGGTCTGATAATGGTACAACAGACAGTCACGGTGACCATAGAGAAGGCGGTTGCACCTCGGGAGCCAAAACTTCGGAATATTTCAGGTTTCAGGAGGTTACAACCAGCAACCTTGTTAGCCCAGAGGCCCATCACTCTAGTTTTGATAATGATTAACTCATGTAGTTATAGTTTACTAATAATCTTGTGTTTAAATAGTTTCAGCAATTGACCAAGATATTAGTAGGTGTTTCGCTTTAATAAAAGAGTTTTGGAGCTTTCACATGTTGATTCAAGAGTTCGAGCGTCAAGATCGCATCTAGTACTCGGTTGGAGTCATGCTCGTTGGATCGTGTTTTGATCGAGTCGACTTGGAGAAGGAGTTCTACAAGAAAACTTCGGTTTGTGTTTAGTTTAGTATGTTTAGATCTTGTGTAAAGTTAGATAGTATTGATATGCTCAAGTTCACATACACACACAAGTTTAAATGTTTGTTTTTCGGTCTAGCCAATTTTTGGTTTTCATGTCAAAAACATAGATAGATATCTTTTTATGTATATTGTATTCTATCCATATACAATATGCTTCAAATTTGTTTCAATATCACGTTTTTGTATTTACATTAGTTTTGGAGAAAACGGTTTTCCATTTCAAAGTTTGATTTTTAGAAAATACGATTTTCGTTTAAAGTCCAAATTTTAATATCACAAAAATGGTTCAAATAGTTTGTAATATGTGTTGAATTTTAGTTACACATATTTGTATTTAAAGATTTTATAAGAATTTATTTTTGTGAAATTTATGTGATTTTATGGGATTTAATCGAAGATAAAAAGACAAGTTTTTAATCTCTTAAACTGTTGGACCTGGCTGTCTGTCGGTCGACCGGCCGGTCGACCGAGGCAGAAGTTGGTCGACCGGTCCGATCGACCGATGTGCACGAACGTGCACGGCCATTGGGCTAGAGGGCCGGTCGACCGCCAGAGAGCTCTGCTCTTTGGCTCTGCCCCGGTTAACCGGGCGGTCGACCGGCAGAAAGCAGCTGCTCTCTGTATCCAAGTCCGGTCGACCGAGCGGTTGACCGGAGGCACAACAGTCATAAAAATGACCGTTGGCCGGTCGACCGGGCGGTCCATCGGAAGGGCATTTCTGCCCTTTCCAGACTGCCAACGGGCAGATTTTTAGAGGGTTATAAATAGCCCCCTCCTTAGCTAATTTCATCAAGAATTTCAAGAGCAAAACTTTCTATCTTTCTCAGTGTTTTAGCAACAAGTTTCTAAAGAGTTTTTGGGTTATAAAGATCTATCTTTATTTGTTTTAAAGTGTTGAAAAAATCAAAGAAAATAGAGTCTTTGGGAATTGGTTTTTGTTCTTCAATTCTATAGCCATCTAGAAGTTTTTCTAAGAGTTTTTCTTTGTGATTTGTTTTCCAAACACTTTGTTTTTTCACTCTTGATCTATCATATCTATCCTATCTATTAGGATCTAATTTTGTGAGAAAAATTAGTTTGTGGTTTAGTGAGACCACCAAGAGTTGTAAACCTTCTTTTATTTGAGTTCCCTCTTGTGTAGAGGTGAGTGTGGAGGTTGTGTTGGTATCCCTCTAAGTGTAGAGGTGATTGAGGTTGTTGTTTGGCTTTGAGCTTTATCCCTATGTTGAGAGGTTGATCTTGTTTTGGCTAAGTGCCCATCCCTCTAAGTGTAGAGGTGATAGTTGTTATGCCTTACCTCTTGTGAAGAGGTTGTGTTTGTTGAAGAGAGGATTTGTGTACTCCTAATTTGTATTACCCAAATCCTCAGTCAAGTCCCCTATGTGGGAAGTTCTGTGTGGACGATATAGTGAAAATCCTTCTGTGTGAAGGTGGGGACGTAGAGCGGTGGCTCGAACCTCGAAACATATTTTTGTGTTTGCGATTGATCCACTATCTCTAAACTCCCTCTCTCTCTTATTGTGCATTGCATCATATTATTCATATCATATTTTATTTGCTTGGTATCGTTTGTGTGCCATACTTGTGTTCAACCAAGAGAGCTTCAAATAGCACCTCAACTCTTATTTAGAGGAATTTAGAGGAGATAGTCCAGAGCCCTTCACTGGGAATTCGGCTACACTCTTTGGTTACACTAAGTGTGTTACAATTTATTTTTAATTCCGCATCATTTGTCATTGATTAGCCTTACACCTATTCACCCCCTCTAGGTGTTCTTTCAATTGGTATCAGAGCCTACGCTCCTGATATTAGGTTTAACCACCTAGGAGTGAGATCTTGGTTAGCTAATCTAGTTTTGCATTTGCACACTTATTTATTTTCACACACTCATGGATTAACTTTCCCCTCCCATGTTTGATGTTTCGAACATCGATATGTAGAAACTTAAGATGACTATGTATCTTAAGACCCTAGGAATGCATGTTTACCTTGCCACTACCAAGAAATCTTATCTTGGTAATAGCAAGCATATAGAGGCCAACATACAACGCATAAGACCCTAGGAATGCATTTACCTTGCCACTACCAAGTAAAGATTATCTTTTTATGGTTTCTCATTGTGATTCTACTTTTGCAGGTGAAACACCTTGACCTCTCCAAAGTTTCAAACGCCAAACATTATAGAGAAGGAATCTAGTGAGGATGAATCCGAACAAGCTTGCTACATAGTCCAAGGGAATAACTCCCTTGACGTAAATTCGGAAACTCAACTAGATGATAGTGCTCTGGTGATGATTATGTTGATGCCGATGTATTAAATGAAGAACTATCTCTTGTTTGTGAAAATCTTTTACAAAAATACCAACTCTTGAAAAAGAAAAGCTTTAAACTAAAAGAAGAAAATAAGGATTTGTTTTCTAAACTTAACATGACTTTGCAAGAAAAAGTTGAAATTTCTAATGAAAGGGACTCATTGAAATCCCAACTTGATCTTGTCTTAAATGAAAATAAAATCTTAAAAAGTAAAAATGATTGTGATGATGTTTTGAAGAAAAATAAAGTTTTATCTTCAAAACTTGATTTTGTTTTAAAAGAGAATGAATCTTTGAAAAATAAAATTGTTTTAATTTCAAAGAAATTGGATTTGGTTTCTAAGGAAAATATTTCATTGAAAAATAATTTAGACACTCATGTTTGCCATGCTTCATCATCTAGTATACCTATTGCATGCTCCACCTCTTCTACTATTATTGAAAATAATATATGTATGTTAAAGAAGAGCGTTGATTGTTTGGGCTCCACTTTGAGCCAATGTGCCATGAACCACACACGGTTGTAATCAATGTTTCAAAAGAAATAGTTTCACATATGCATGCACACCATACAGCATACACATGCTCATCATGCTCACACACATGATTTCATTTATGCTCATGTGTACACTTGTACACATTGTGGACGTAAGGGCCACCTTGAAAAGTTTTGTTATAATAGAGTACATAATATAAATTTTGCAAAATAAATTTGTTTGGGTTAGGAAAGATGCTAATCCCTATGGACCCAATAGAGTATGGGTACCAAAATCACTCCTATTTTATTTGATGTAGGTGTGGGCTCTCAAATGACGTGAGAGGTGTTGGTGCCTTGAGGCGAATGCGTTCTGAGCTATATAGTGACACTTTTGGATGCATCACTTTTAAGAAAAGTTTGGTGGGAGGACCACCATGGTTTGGAGTTCTAGAGATTAGCCCTAATAGTTTTGGTAACTATCTCTAACTACCATTTAGTTTACTGCTTTCATATTGTATATTTTTAGCATTTAGTTTTACATGATTGTTATTAAATGTCATGTTATTTATGTTGGCCCAAAAGGTTACACTATCTATTTGTATAAGTTTTGATGATAACAAAACACATAGAAGCTATTTTGTACTAATAAGTTATTTTAGAATGAGTTTCAGGTTTGAACAAGTATTGATGGCTTTAAGCATATTGCAAGGTTAATGGCGCTAAAAGCATGTTGATAGGTTGATGGCGCAAGAGAACTCTTTTATAAGAGAGGAGGCTCTAGCTCAGCAACGTGGTTCAGAGACTTCTTTCTTTATATAGTTTTTATTTTTTTTATTTTGTTAAAGGATAGTATATAGTGTTGAAGCTCAAAATCCCCCCCCACACACATATTTGCACATGTTTTTCTAAAAGATTATTGTTTTTCTCATGTATAAAATATTTTAATATGCCTATTTCAGTATTTGCAAACTCTATTTTATGTAGTGTACTTAGTCTTGACAAAATTAAGTTTTGAAAATTAACATATCTTCAAAAACATTTTTCAAAGAAAACTGTTTTGACCTGCGGCGGTCGACCAGACGATCGACCGGCGCTGTTTCAGGTCAGAACGGTCGACCGAGCGGTCGACCGCAGTTCTGACCGTTCGGTGTGTGCATGTGTGCACGTTACCCAGTCGACTGGGCAGTCGACCGTACCCCATATCGGTCGACTGAGCTTCGACCGACTGAAAACACCCTAGTCTCTGTTTGTGACGGTCGACCGGGCGGTCGACCGTGGGCTGGCAACGGTCAAATGTTTTTGAAAACTGGTCGACCGGCCGGTCGATCGAGAGCATTTTCTCAGCCTAAACGGCTAGTTTTTTAAACACGTTTTAAAACTTGTTTTTATTCTTCAAACGAGGTTTATGGCTGGTTTTGGGTCTAATCTTTCCTGTTTAATCAAAATTATAGTTTACCTTTAAATCCCTACCTTTATCCTATTAATAGGGGTGATTAGGGTTGAGGAGAATCACAACACTTTTTGCAAAAAGAAATCAAAGCTTGAGTCTCTTTAAAAGAAGTTTTGCTCTAAGTTTTTGTGCTCAAAATACTAATTTTTCTCTGAAGTTTTTGATTCTAAACTCTCTTCAACTTTGTTTTATTTTCACTTACAAACCTTGAGCTTCAATCCTATACATTATTCTCTAGGGTTTTGTAAAGAAAAGTTTTTCAAAAGAGAGTTTGTGGTCTTTTGATCACCAAGTGATTATTATATTTGTGGTTCCACTACCTCTGAACTAGAGGAGTGTGATTGAGGAGTTGGGTACTCCCTTGTGGTTGCAATCCTTTGTGGAAGTTCTAGTGGATCGAAAATCCTTCTGGGTGAAAGCGGGGACGTAGAGCTGGGTGCTCGAACCTCAAAATAAATCTCTGTGTTTGCGATTGGTTTACTTGTGTTATTTACTTGCTTTCCATTCATTCTTATATTGTCGATCAATACTCTCACAACAAGATTGCATTGCGCACCTCAAACTCTTATTTAGAGGAATCACGAGGAAGGAGTTCAGAGCCCTTCACGGGGTATTCGGCTTCTAATCTTATTTCGAGTGATCGTTGCATCATATCATTTTAAATTTGTGCATTGATTAGCATTATCACCTATTCACCCCCCTCTAGGTGATTTCAATTGGTATCAGAGTTAGGACTCTAGTTTTTTGGCTTCATATCCTTAGAGAGATCCTATAATTTGCTAATCACTATTTTCATATCTTCATTCATACACTAGTAAAGATGGCTGATAACATTAAGACCCTTCCCAAATTTGATGGATTCAACTTTCCCATATGGAAAGTTAGGATGAACATTTTTCTACAATCTCTAGGTAGTCTAGTTGCTAAGTCTTTGACCAAGCCTTTTCGTAAACCCGAAGGTGAGGAGGACACTTGGTTCGAACTTATCTCCAAGGAATTTGATGCTAATTCAAAGGCTCAAAATACCCTACTTTTAGCTTTAAATGAGGATGACTTAACACGAGTTATCCATTGCAAATCCGCCTATGAGATTTGGTAACACTTATTGGTCACTCATGAGGGAACATCACAAGTCAAGAGAGCTAAAATAGATCTCTTGCGTTCCCAATATGAAAGTTTTAAAATGCAAGAAAATGAATCTATTGATGATATGATTACTAAGTTTACTAAAATCACGAATGCTCTTGCTTCTCTAGGTGATGAAATAAGCAACGATCAAAAGGTGCTAAGGTGATTCGTGCTCTCCCTTCATCATGGGAAATCAAAGCTACCACCATAAAGGAATTGAATGACAAAGACGAGATGGAGCTAATAAGTATTATTGGAAATCTTAAGACTCATGAGATGGAGAAAAAGGCTAGAGAAGAAGCGGCGCCTCAAAAGAAAAAGTCTATAGCTTTCAAGTCTTCCTCCACCGACTATGATGATGAAGAAGATGAAGAAGACGATGAGGAGCTATCTCTTCTTGTGAGAAGTGTAAAGAGAATGTACCGCAAGAATAAGCTCAACTATAGAAGGCGTTGGGAAGGGAAGGAGGAGAAAAAGATCATTTGCTACAACTGTCGAAAACCCAGACACATCATGGCCGATTGTCCAGATTTTAAAAAAAGATTTCTTCCTCCTTGAAGCAAAAGAAGCTGGTTGAAAAGAAGGTGTACAAAGACACTTGGGATTTGGAAAGTGAATCCGAAGATGAAGTCGACACGGCAAATGTGTGTATCATAGCAAACACACCTAAGGTAACTACACAACCACTTGATGATGATAGTGAAATAAGTAAGGAATTGTTATTACAAGATTTCATTGAACTTTAAGAAAGTTTTGATGCTAAAAAGGAAGATTGTTCAAAATTGAAAAAGGAAAATGAAATACTTAAAAGTCAAATTGCCATTTCTTCAAAAGAAAAAAATGAATTATCTTTTATTCTTATTTCAACACAAAGAGATTTTGATGCCATAGAGTTGCTTGTAAATCTAAATATCCTAAAATTAATGAAAATGAGTTTTTCATGTTAAAAACTAGAATAAATGATTTGAGAAATGTTTTAAAAGAATGTACTTTTAATAATACTAAATTAGAAGAAATGTTTTCAAAGAAGCATATGCATACTACTCATGCTAAACATGATAAAACATCTCATGCCAAAACTTCACATGTTCATCATGCCAACATATCACATGTCAATCATGCTAAAACACCTCATGCTTACAAATCACATGTTCATAAACCACATGCTCATTATACTTTTAAATATGCAAGAATTTATAAATGTACTTATTGTGGCCGGAATGGCCATTTAGCTAAATTTTGTTATGATCATATAAATAGTATAAATAATCTTGTTTGGGTTCGAAACACTAACGCTTTAGGACCCAAGAAAATATGGGTACCAAAATCGAGTCTTAAATTATTTGATGTAGGTGCACACTAAGACTCCAAGACGTAAGGAGCGGTGGTACCTTGATAGTGGTTGTTCAAGGCATATGACATGGAACATCAA
The DNA here is from genome assembly GCA_038442645.1 of Agave tequilana. Taxonomy (NCBI): domain Eukaryota; kingdom Viridiplantae; phylum Streptophyta; class Magnoliopsida; order Asparagales; family Asparagaceae; genus Agave; species Agave tequilana. The sequence goes on from JAVJIF010004752.1 coordinate 114,436, forward strand.
CAATTTCACAACCCTATCAAGGTACGTTGAAGGTGGCACCGTCACCTTCGGAGATGACTCCAAGGGCACCATCATCGGTATAGGTAACATTAAGATTGGTGCATCTCCTTTAATTGAAAATGTAGTTCTTGTTGATGGGCTTAAACATAATTTGCTTAGTATTAGTCAACTATGTGATCGTGGTCTCAAAGTTGTGTTTGATGAATCTTCTTGCAAAATTTTTGATTGTAAAACTAATGATTGTATTCTCACTGAATTTCGTGAAAATAATGTCTATATTATTGATATGCTTAATTTGGATTGCTTTACTAAATGTTTAAATTCTTTTGATGAGATTTCATGGTTATGGCATAGAAGATTAGGCCATGCATCTTTTGATCACCTTGTTAGAATAAATTCTAAGGAATTGGTGAAGGGTATTCCTTGTTTGAAGTTTAAAAAAGACCGCATTTGTGGTGCGTGCCAACTTGGGAAACAAACCAAGTCTTCTTTCAAACCAATCAAGGATATCATGTCATCTAGGCCATTAGAATTGATTCACATGGATCTTTTTGGACCAATTAAAACTAAAAGCTTAAATGAAAATAGATATGTTTTTGTTTTAGTCGATGATTTCTCTCGTTTCACTTGGGTTTTCTTTTTGGAGCATAAAGATCAAACTTTTTCGCATTTTTAGATTTTTCGAAAAAGGGTTGAAAAAGAAAAAGGATTTTTGATTTTACGGATAAGAAGTAATAGAGGTGGTGAGTTTGTCAACCAACTCTTCATGACTTATTGTGATGAAAAAGGAATTAAGCATGAAATGTCATGTCCTAGAACTCCACAACAAAATGGAGCAGTTGAATGGAAGAATAGAACTCTTCAAGAAATGGCTAGGATTATGATAAGAGAATATGGGCTCCCTCAATACTTATGGGCCGAGGCCGTAAACACCGCATGCTACATATCCAGCCGTATTTATTTGTATAAAAATACTTTAAAAACTTCTTTTGAAATTTATCATTTAAGAAAATCAAATGTTTCAGACTTTAAAGTTTTTGGATGCAAGTGTATTATTTTGAACACCAAACATAATTTGGGTAAATTTGATGCTAAGGCTTAGAAGCAATCTTTTTTAGCTATTCTGGTACTAGCAAAGCATATAGAGTGTTCAATAAATCATCTCATACTATTGAAGAATCTATGCATGTTAAATTTGAAGAATCTAATGCTATTGTTGAGAATGTTGCAGAGATTGACTCATTAGGTGAGGACATGGAGAAAATATCCTTGAAGGACTCACCCATCCAAGAAGACAAGCAAGTACCTATTAGTGAAGTTCAAAAGGATAAAGTGGAACAATTACAACCACTTCCTAAAGATTGGAGATACGCCTCAAATCATCCCAAAGATCTCATCATAGGTGATGTATCAAAAGGGGTAACCACTCGCTCCAAACTCCATGATTTGTGTGGAAACTTGCATTCATATCTCATTTTGAACCCAAAAACTTCCTCGAAGCCGAGGGTTACTCATATTGGTTGCTTGCTATGCAAGAAGAGCTCAATCAATTTGAGCGCAATTAAGTTTGGCACCTTGTTCCTAGACCCCATGATAGACCAATAATTGGTACTAAGTGGATTTTTAGGAACAAGTTGGGTGAGTCAGGAAATGTTATTAGGAATAAGGTTAGGTTAGTGGCCCAAGGTTACACTCAAGTTGAAGGAATCGACTTTGAGAAGACCTTTGCACTCGTAGCACGGTTAGAAGCCATACGGATCACGCTAGCTTATGCATCCTATAAAAATTTTAGACTTTTTCAAATGGATATAAAAAGTGCATTTTTAAATGGTTTTATTGATGAAGAAGTTTATGTTGAACAATCTCCCGGTTTTGTGGATCATGAACATCCAAATTTTATTTTCAAACTAGATAAAGCATTGTATGGTTTAAAATAAGCTCCAAGAGCTTGGTATGAAAGGCTTTCTAGTTTTCTTCTTTCAAATGATTTTGTTAAAGGCAAAGTAGACACCTCATTATTTACTAAACATGTTGGTAGTGACATTCTTATAGTTCAAATATATGTTGATGATATAATCTTTGGTTCTACTAATGAGTTACTTTGCAAGGAGTTTGAATAATGCATGCAACGTGAATTTGAGATGTCATTGATGGGTGAATTGAACTATTTTCTTGGACTCCAAATCAAGCAAATGCGTGATGGAATTTTCATATGTCAAGCCAAGTACTCAAAGGAACTCATCAAGAAATTTGGGCTTGAAGATTCAAAAATTTGCAACACTCCCATGGCTACCACCACCAAGCTTGATAAGGATGACCAAGGTAAGTGTGTTGATATTAAATTATATAGAAGCATGATTGGTAGTTTGTTATATTTAACGGCAAGTAGGCCGGATATTATGTTTTGTGTGTGTCTTTGTGCTAGATTCCAATCTTGTCTCAAAGAATCTCATTTAATTGCGGTAAAACGCATTATTCGTTATGTTAAGGGCACTATTGGAATGGGTCTATGGTATTCGAAAACCAGAGAATTCTCAATGACGAGTTTTTCGGATGCCGACTATGCTGGTTGTAGAGTGGATAGGAAGAGTACTAGTGAAACATGTCAATTTCTTGGTAATTGTCTTGTTTCATGATCTTCCAAGAAATAAAATTCGGTAGCCCTCTCAACCGCCGAGGCGGAGTATGTTGCGGCGGGGGCTTGTTGTGCTCAAGTCCTTTGGATGAAACATACTCTCCTTAATTATGATTTGTATTATGATCATATAAAAATATTTTGTGATAATACTAGTACTATTCATATGACTAAGAATGCAAATCAACATAGTAAGACCAAACACATTGAGATTCGATATCACTTCCTTAGAGATCATTTTGAGAAAAGTGATATTGATATTGATTATGTTTCTTCCGATTTTCAACTTGCCGACATTTTCACTAAACCACTTGACTATAATAGATTTTCTTTTATATGTGGTGAACTAAATGTTTGTGTTGTTGAATAAGGAAGTTTTCTTGCTAATATATTCCTTTTTGATGTATGACAAAAAGGGGGAGAAAAATATGTTGTTCATGTTTTAGTTTGGTGTTTTATGGTTTGGTGCTAGCAAATCTTCAAAAATTCAAAAATTCTCTCATAATAAATTGTTTTATACTTGTTTAATATAGCATTATTTGAGGGGGAGCTTTTACCTCTCTTTTATATCTTGTGTTATAGCCTATATGTTTTGTCATCATCAAAAAGGGGGAGATTGTTGGCCCAAAAGGTTACACTCTCTATTTGTATAAGTTTTGATGATAACAAAATACATAGAAGCTATTTGGTACTCATAAGTTATTTTAGAATGAGTTTCAGGTTTGAACAAGTATTGATGGCTTTAAGCATATTGCAAGGTTAATGGCGCTAAAAGCAGTTGATAGGTTGATGGCGCAAGAGAACTCTTTTATAGGAGAGGAGGCTCTAGCTCGGCAACGTGGTTCAGAGACTTCTTTCTTTATATAGTTTTTATTTTTTTTAGTTTGTTAAAGGATAGTATATAGTGTTGAAGCTCAAAATCCCCACACACACACATATTTGCACAAATATTTCTAAAAAGATTATTGTTTTTCTCTTGTATAAAATATTTTAATATGCCTATTTCAGTATTTGCAAACTCTATTTTATGTAGTGTACTTTGTCTTGACAAAATTAATTTTTGAAAATTAACATATCTTCAAAAACATTTTTCAAAGAAAACTGTTTTGACCTGCTGCGGTCGACCGGCTCTGTTCAGGTCAGAACAGTCGACCGAGCAGTCGACCGCAGTTCTGACCGTTGGGTGTGTGCATGTGTGCACGTTACCCGGTCGACCGGGCGGTCGACCGTACCCCATATCGGTCGACCGAGCTTCGGCCAACTGAAAGCACCCTAGTCTCTTTTTGTGATGGTCGACCGTGGGCTGGCAACGGTCAAATGTTTTTGAAAACCGATCGACCGGCCGGTCGACCGAGAGCGTTTTCTCAGCCTAAACGGCTAGTTTTTTAAACACGTTTTAAAACGTGTTTTTATTCTTCAAACGAGGTTTATGGCTGGTTTTGGGTCTAATCGTTCGTGTTTAATCAAAATTATAGTTTACCTTTAAATCCCTACCTTTATCCTATAAATGGGGGTGATTAGGGTTGAGGAGAATCACAACACTTTTTGCAAAAAGAAATCAATGCTTGAGTCTCTTTAAAAGAAGTTTTGCTCTCAGTTTTTGTGCTCAAAATTCTGATTTTTCTCTGAAGTTTTTGATTCTAAACTCTCTTCAACTTTCTTTTATTTTTCACTTACAAACCTTGTGCTTCAATCTTATACATTATTCTCTAGGGTTTTGTAAAGAAATTTTTTTCAAAAGAGAGTTTGTGGTCTTTTGATCACCAAGTGATTACTGTATTTATGGTTCCACTACCTCTGGACTAGAAGAGTGTGATTGAGGAGTTGGGTACTCCCTTGTGGTTGTAATCCTTTGTGAGAGTTCTAGTGGATCGGAAATCCTTCTGGGTGAAGGCGGGGACATTGAGCTGGGTGCTCGAACCTCGAAACAAATCTCTGTGTTTGCGATTGGTTTACTTGTGTTATTTACTTGCTTTCCATTCATTCTTATATTGTCGATCTATACTCTCAAAACAAGATTGCATTGCGCACCTCAAACTCTTATTTAGAGGAATCACGAGGAAGGAGTTCAGAGCCCTTCACGGGGTATTCGGCTTCTAATCTTATTTCGAGTGATCGTTACATCATATCATTTTAAATTTGTGCATTGATTAGCATTATCACCTATTCACCCCCCTCTAGGTGATTTCAATTTAGACTTATGACATACACGTATAGCAATTGAGATACACCCATGTTCATATGGATCCATATTTTGTGTGCTCATTATAGTTTAGCTATTGTGTATATTGTAGATCTAAAGTATGTGCATCTACCCTAATGATCATATTTGATTTTTGCACTTCATGTTTTGATTACATGTTTGATGCAACTTTCATTAAAATATGTGTATATACTTATACAACTAATGAGCCACATTTGATTTTTGAATGTTTGTACTTAATTGCTCATTTGTATCTATTAGATGTTTGTACTAGTTTAGCCTAGTTTTGATGATTCATGCATTTTAACTTATATTCCCTATTTTGTACATGTTTTCATTCTAACTTGTTTAACTTCATGTATATATTAGTTTTGATTAAACTTTAGATATACATGTACACTCTTGAGTCACTTACTTTTTATGCAAATTCTATTATGGACTCACTTGTGTTTGGGATATGTATGTATACTTTTAGTTTTAACTAAACATACATATACCTTGAAGTATATTTAGCTTAGATGATTTTCATGTTTTTGGTAAGAAATTTCATATGAGATTTATTGCCTGTTTCCATGATTTCGTTGATTACATGGCTTTTACACTCTATATTTGATGTTTACTCAAGATTTATTTCTATGAGATTATATGAGCTTTATTGCTAATTTAATGTTGATGATTTTGTGATTTTCATGCTTTTATGGATATATTCTTGTTTTATTCCTTACTTGAAGGATTTCGCACTAGTTTTCAAATATTATCTTCAAACTAGTCATTATTCTTCAATTAGTAGAGTTTTCAAACATATTAAACTATTTTCAAATCCTATTTTTTGAAAACCCCACAAACCCAAGGGCAGATGGATGGGCGGCCATGCCTTGTATGCTCAAATTGAAAATCTATTTAAACATGAGCATTAAAGGGAGGTCTTTATGAGTTATACATTTGATCCTCCTTGTATTTTCAATTGGTATCTCAATTGATATTTTCATATTTGTATACTCATTTGTGTTTTCTATATATGTATGCTTCAAACTTCAAATAGTATCAATTTCAATTGGTATTTATATTTTCATACATATATATGTGATTTGATGGTGCTTACTATATCTTTACATCTTTAAGTATAAATTATATTTATGCTAATCCTGACTTACTCCTTAATGTCAATTATTTTTCAATCAGTATCTTATACAAGCTTATGCATTGTTTTTATTAGTATTTCATAAAAGGGGAGAAAATTCATGTTTTATCTTTCAGTTTGTATCTTTCAATCGAGTTTATTTTGATGAAAATTACTTTGTTTTGGTATATGCTAATATTTTCAATATTGGTATCATGTTTTATTTTAAATTGGTATCTATATTGATATGAGTTATATTTACCAAAAACAATTTAATTTTTACTTTCAATTGGTTGTTACTGTCACTTTGTATCAAGATTTCTAATATATATTTCAATTGGTGTCAATACATATAATGTTTCATTTTCTATTGGTATCAAAGATTTACAAGACATCTTAAATTGATATCAAAAAATTTTCAATTGGTATCTTTTAGTATCTTAAAAATTTTGTTTCCTTTCAATTGGTATCGTAAAAATGTTTTACTTATTTTCAATTGGTATCATAATGTTTTGATGTATACCTTTATCATAAATTGATATATTTTTCAATTGGTATCATAATGTTTTGATACGTATTGCTTATATGCAAGGGATGCTTAACATCTTCTCTATATATAGATTCATGACGTGTGTATCTCATATTGAGGAGTTTGACCTCTCTTTGCTATGTAGTACACGTGTGTGGGGGGAGCTTCACATCTCCTTTTATATATCGTACATTATGCGTTATGTGATTAGGATTTAGTCATCTCTTTTCATGTAATGCATTTATGCAGGGGGAGTTAACTTTACGTCTCTCCTCTTCATGAATTTATATCGCATATACATCCTTCTTGTTTGATTTGACTATAAGGGAGAAATTTTTTTTGAGTTTATTTATGCTCCTTTGATGATTTAACAAAAGGGGGAGAGAAATTTGGAGTTTTATATATGCATTTTTATGCATGATTTCCTTATTTTATACAAAAAGGGAGAAAAGAATTTTGAGAGTTTTATATATGCATGTTTATGAAAAAACACCTAGAGGGGGGTGAATAGGTGTTTTTGCTAATCTAACAAACTTTTTAAAACTAAGTATGATGAATGATGCAACGATCTCTCAAAACAAGACTAAGAGCCGAATACCCCGTGAGAGGTTCTGAACTCCTTCCTCCCAATTCCCCTTGAATGGGTTAGAGGTGCGCAATGCAACCTTGTTGTATGAGATATGATCGATCAAAGCAAAGTATGATTGATGAATAGTGAGATGCACACAATATATCACAAGTATCACAAGCTTGGAATAATAGCACAAAAGAAGAAACAAGATCACAAGCAAGTAATTGAAAGCAATATAGAGCAATAGAAATTTAAAGCAAGAATGGACACAAGGCAATCGCAAACACAAGATGTTTGTTTCGAGGTTCGAGCCACCGCTCTACTCCCCGCCTTCACCTCTGTGAAGGGTTTCCATTATCCACCGAGGACGCCTTACAATGGTCTACCGAAGACCCGAGCACCGAGCTCCACCAAGTACAATAACCTCTACCGAAGAGGTGTCTCCACAACAAGAAGAGGAACAAGAACAAGAGTGATCACAACAAGATCACCAAACTCTTTTACAACACTCTCACTCTTTTTACAACTTCACTATAGAATGAGTAAGGGATTTTTGGCTCTATGAAGTGTAGTGAGAAAAACTTAGTTGTAGAAATGATTTTGCAAGGGAACACAACTGAAAAATAGCTCAAGAAAGAATTGAAAATGGAGAGCTTAAACACTTTTCTTTTTTCTTTTGAAAACTTTGAAAACTAGAGGATTTTTCTTGATGTTTAGTAAGAGAGTCATCTCCTCTATTTATAGGGAGAAAAATAGGTTTAAAACAATTTATTTAGAGCTTATTTGCTCTGAAAAAGAACTGAAAAACCCTATAAAAGTCTGCCAAAAAACAGATCAAAAAACAGATTTCAGAATTGCACAAAAGAGGAAAGAGCCGTTGGGCAGCAGCAGGCTTGGCGATCGACCGGGCCGGTCGACCGCCAGCTCAGCTGGCCAAAGAGCCGTTGGCTCGGGTCTTCTGACGGTCGACCGGCCGGTCGACCCAGAAGACCCGAGAACAAAACTGCTCTCAGTCTTTCTCTAGCGGTCGACCGGACGGTCGACCCAGAAAACCCGAGAGCACTCCTGCTCTCAGACGGTCGACTGCCCGGTCGACCGTAGGACGTACACAGACGTGCACGCCCAGGCACAGTGGCCGGTCGACCGGGCCGGTCAGCCGGTCAGCCTGAAACAGGAAAAACAGGGTATTTTTGACTTGAAAAATTTTGCAAAATAATTTTTAACTTTAAGAAAACTTAAGTAATATGCTAGTAGGGGTATATAAACAAGATCTAAATAAGGTATTTATTTTTGTAAAATATAGAGTCATGTAAGTATATTTTTAAGGCATGAAACCTAATTTAAAACATGAAAACTTAAATACAAAACACACATTTTAACAAAACCAAATTTGTGTGTGTGTGTATCCTAGAGCCAATATCCAACACTCAAACTTTAACATTCTAACTCTTACATTGGTTCTAAAGACTTCAAGTTCTTCAAGAAGGGCTTTTCACCATATGATCTTCAACACTAGAGTCTTGAGCCCACTTTGAGTTGTCTTGAGTCCAAAACACTTTCTTTTAGGGTGTAAACCTTTTACTAGAGTTAGAACCCTGAAACACACTTAAACAATAAGCAATATTAGTACAAATAACTAATATGTTTTGTAATCATCAAAACACACTAAACAAGGGTGATTGTAACCTTGGGCCAACAATCTCCCCCTTTTTGATGATGACAAAACATATAGGTTATTTAAACAAAAATGGAAGAAGAGCTTGGAAAGCTCCCCCTCAAATAATGCTATGTATCAAAAAAAAATGTCAATGAAGAGCTAAATACATAAGGCATTGAAAACACATAGTTTTGTCAAAAACTCAAATGCAAAACACATAGTTTTATCAAAAACTCAAATGCATCAAGATATACACAATAAACAACCAAAACAATCAAACAAACAAAAACAAACAACCTCATATTTTTTCTCCCCCTTTTGTCATATATCAAAAAGGGTTAAACAAATAAGATAAAGGAATTTTTCTTTAAGAATCCATAATGCAAACATTCAACTCACCACAAATAAATGAAAATCTAGCATAATCTAAAGGTTTAGTAAAAATATCGGCAAGTTGAAAATCGGTAGAAACATAATCAATATCGATATCACCTTTCTCATAATGATCTCTAAGAAAGTGATACCTAATGTCAATGTGTTTGGTTTTACTATGTTGATTTGCATTCTTTGTCATGTGAATAGTACTAGTATTACATGTGAATAGTATTAGCATTCTTTAACATGATCAAAGTGTAAATCATAGTCAAGGAGAGTATGTTTCATCCAAAGAACTTGTGCACAACAAGCTCCGGCCGCAACATACTCCGCCTCGGCGGTTGAAAGGGCTACCAAATTTTGCTTTTTGGAAGACCAAGATACAAGACAATTACCTAAGAATTGACATGTTCCACTTATGCTCTTCCTATCTACCCTACAACCCGCATAGTCGGCATCCGAAAAACTCTTCATATCAAATAGTCTGGTTTTCGGATACCACAAACCCATTTCAATAGTGCCCTTAAGGTATTTAATTATGCGTTTTACCGCTACTAAATGAGACTCCTTAGGACATGATTGAAAACGAGCACAAAGACAAACGGAAAACATGATATCCGGCCTACTAGCCGTCAAATACAATAAGCTACCTATCATGCTACGATAAACTTTAATGTCTACACTTTTACCTTGTTCATCCTTATCAAGCTTGGTAGTTGTTGCCATGGGAGTTTTGCTTACTTTAGATCCTTCAAGCCCGAACCTTTTGATGAGTTCCTTTGTGTACTTGGCTTGATTGATGAAGATCCCATCCGTCCTTTGCTTGATTTGGAGTCCAAGGAAATAGTTGAGATCCCCTATCATAGACATTTCAAATTCATCCTTCATGCATGATTCAAAAGCTTGGCAAAGAGATTCATTAGTAGAACCAAAAATAATGTCATCAACATAAATTTGCACAATAAGAATATCTTTTTCTACATGTTTTGTAAACAAAGTTGTGTCAATTTTACCTTTCTTAAAACCATTTGAAATCAAAAATGAAGAAAGTCTTTCATACCAAGCCCTAGGGGCTTATTTTAAACCATAAAGAGCTTTATCTAATTTAAATACAAAATCCGGATGTGTAGGATCAACAAACCCGGGGGTTGTTCAACATACACCTCCTCTTCAATAAAACCATTTAGAAAAGCACTTTTAACATCCATTTGAAACAATTTAAAATCTTTATATGAGGCAAATGCTAGTGTCATCCGTATGGCTTCAAGCCGTGCTACGGGTGCAGAGGTTTCTTCAAAATTGATTCCTTCAATTTGAGTGTAACCTTGGGCAACTAACCTAGCTTTATTCCTAATAACGTTACCCGATTCATCCAACTTGTTCTTAAATATCCACTTAGTACCAATTGTTGGTCTATCGTGGGGCCTAGGAACAAGGTGCCAAACTTGGTTGCGCTCAAATTGATTGAGTTCCTCTTGCATGGCTAGCAACCAATATGAATCGGCCTCGGCTTCGAGGACGTTCTTGGGTTCAACATGAGAAATAAATGCATAATGTCCACAATAATCATGAAGTTTAGAGCGAGTGGTTACCCCTTTTGATACTTCACCTATGACGAGGTCCTTGGGATGATGAGGATTGTATCTCCAACCCTTTGGAAGTTGTTGAGTAGGCTACACTTCATTTGTTTGATTTTCATTTCCTTGAGCCTCTTCTACTTTAGCTTCACTTCCTTCATCATCCTTTGGCTTGTCTCCCATAGTAGTAGTATCCTCCAAGGTCACTTTCTCCAAGCCTTCATCCAAAGCATCTATTTCTACAACATTCTTAACAAACAAGTTAGATTCTTCAAACTTAACATGTATAGATTCCTCAATAGTCAAAGATGATTTATTGAAGATTCTATAAGCCTTACTTGTATTAGAATATCCAACAAAAATTGCCTCATAAGCTTTAGCATAAAATTTTCCTAAATTATCTTTTGTATTTAAAACAAAACATTTGCATCCAAAAACTTTGAAATATGAAACATTTGGTTTTCTAGAAAAGTACATTTCAAAAGAAGTCTTTGAAGTATTTTTACACAAGAAAACACGATTTGATATATAGCATGATGTATTTACGGCCTCGGCCCACAAATAATGTGGTAGACCATATTCACTTAGCATTGTCCTAGCCATCTCTTGTAAAGTTCGATTTTTCCGTTCAACTACTCCATTTTGTTGTGGAGTTCTAGGACAAGAAAGTTCATGCTTAATTCCATGTTCTTCACAAAAAGTGGTAAAAGGTAGGTTAATGAACTCACCTCCTCTATCACTTCTTATTCTTAAAATTGAAGACTCTTTTTCTTTTTCAGCTCTTTTCTTAAAAGTTTGGAAATATGAAAATGCTTGATTTTTGTGTTCAAGAAAGAAAACCCAAGTAAACCGAGAAAAATCACCAACCAAAACAAATGCAAATCTATTCCCATTTAGACTTTTGGTTTGTGTAGGGCCAAATAGATCCATATGGATTAACTCCAAAGGACGTGATGTCATGATATCCTTAATTGACTTGAAAGAAGACTTAGTTTGTTTCCCAAATTGACATGCGTCACAAACTCGGCCCTTTTCAAAACTCAAACAAGGAATATGATTGAGATTGAAATAAAGTTCAGATTTGCTTAGTCTCAATGCGAATCCGCTGTAGCAAGGGCTTGAGCGGGTCGTGATCCTCAGGGAAGGATGCGATGCAAGCTTTTCGGCCGATTCCCTTGTATGCTTCAAGTAAGAAAAGAGAGATTAGATTTGTGATGAATATAAGAGATTAAAAACGTGGTTTTGCTGATCTTCTACCACAACCCTATTGCAAGTCAAGGCTATTGATCATCATATTGGAATATAGGAGTTTTATCCTAGGTTTTTATATGCAAGCAAGAGAAGATATTTAGAATCTTACCAACATCACTCTAAAAAGTCCAACACTTTTTCATCCTAACATCTAAGCACAACACAAAAGAAGTCTTACCTTGAGGTTGCATTGTCAAAGTTCTTAGATATGAAATGTGAAGAATTAATTAATGTTGTGATATTAGATTAGAATACTAATTATTGTTTAATCTTCAAGCATCTACTTTAAACCTAGGGTTTCAAGAGTTGTCATCCATCAAACCAATGCCTAACTGCTCTAGGGTTGCTTTAAGAAACACAGCAAACCACTAGAGGAATATTAGTTAATCATCTTTTAATTATTTTCCCTTTTTTTTTATATAAGAAGATGAACAAAGAACGAAAGAAAATAAAAAGAATCAAGAGATCGCAGATCAAACCAAACTCAAGAAATCACGAAGAAAATGCAAAATTAAATAACAGAGAATTGACTAGAAAAAAGGTAACCTTTATTCGATGAACTGATCCCAAATACAAGCTCCTTCTTCCACAACTCGCTTGAAATAAAAATTACAACTTTGGCAGAAATTTAAAATAGCTAATGAAAAACCCTAGTTCGTCTCTGGATCCCCTCCCTGTTGCGAATGCTCTGATATTTATAGTGCAGAATGTATAGGAGTCCCGGATAGAAGTGTCAACAAAATTTGGTAGCCATCCTTATCAAGACTGCCGCGGATGCGCGGCTTTTGCCGCGCCTCCGCGGCAGTTTCTTGGCTTCTGGCCACGCACTTTGGCGCGTGGCCTCTCCTGGTCCGTCCATGTGGGCTTCTGCTTTTAGAAGTGTGATCCTGGCCTTTTAATCTGGATTTTCGAGATAACTTGGTAATCAAGTTACCCTTAATCCAAATTTCTTCAAATCCTTTCTCCACGAAATTCCTCTCTATCTTGGCCTTTTATCTTCATCCTGCAGGTGTTTAGGGTTTGACAGAAGTCTATCCAACCCTAATTTCTGATATTTGCAACTCTTAGCCCTTGTATTTGCATTTTGAATCTTTGTATTTGCACTTCTTCACCTGGGCTTCAAACATGGGCTTGGATCTGGGCTTTTGGGCTCTTTTAGCTTTATTCTTTATTAAATTGATAATTTGAGGCCTGCACATATTAAATAAAGAAATATTAATAATTGTGCATTATAATATGAATAAATGTGCAAATGCGATGGTATATATGATGTCAATTATGCATTTTTCACTACCTATCACACCCCCACACTTATCTTTTTGCTCGTCCTCGAGTAAAAATCAAAAAGAAAGAGAAAAATCTAATCTAGCTAACTCACTTTCGTAGGAATCACGGTTGCACTTAGCATGTGCAACAAGCCGTTAAACCCCTAGGTTACCCTAGAGGACGAGTGTTGTCTCGTGAGGGTTTTCAGCGGATTGCACCCACAAAATCCATAAAAAGGAAAATATTTGAATTATTATTGAAGAGACTAAGTAGTCTATAAGTTTTAGGATCCTCATTTTTATTCATTCCTCAAACCTAGTCTTAATAAAGTCAATTGTTGTCCATTTTAGGTAAGAATTAAAATTGAATTTCTAATATAGTCTTTTTCGTTACCAAAAGTTATACGCACCCTTGTGAATCTAGGAATTCCTTAACTTGGACTCTCATGCCTCATTATTATTTTTATAACATCATCTAATTTTCTTTCGTGTAAGTATCAAGGCTTCTTGAGGCCCTCATACCTAACTAATTGACTATTAGATGTGTTAATATATATATATATATATATTTTTGGCATGTATAACTCATCTAATTTTCTTTCGTATAAGTATCAAGGCTTCTTGAGGCCCTAATACCTAACTAATTGATTATTAGATGTGTTAGTACATATAAGTAATTTTTCCTTAGTTCCTTCGGACTTTCTAATCCACCCATGTAGCGAACTTAAAGTCGGTGACTCCCAAACCGGTCGGTTTTAGGGCACCAGGTGAGAAAACACCCCGCGGACTCAAATTCAAGTGAACTAGGCCACAAAACTAAGGACTTTATTTTATTTACTCACCTTTAGGCATGAATACTTATGCTTCTTGAGGCACATGTATCAGCTTAATTGGTGAATTATTTTTTTTTTTCCTTTTTTTTTTTTTTTTTTATTATTATTATTTTTTTATGAGGCACAAGGTCTTTGTCTTAGAATCCTAGATATGCATTTGGTATGCACATTTCATTAAGGTAAAAATCAAGACTAATTATTTATTCAATTTCTCTCCTATACCTAAAAATTAAACAATTTATTTATTTTGACCAAGTTTTTAGAAATCCTAATCATGATTTTCCTAATCCTTAAAACTAACTTAGATTTCTTTCAAAAAATAAGTCAAAATATTCCTTTTTATAACATTTTTTTTTTTTTTAATTTTGTATATATATATATATTTTTTTTTAATTTTTAATTTTTTTTTTAAATATGTTACATACCCTTCCCCCACACTTGTTTCATGCATTGTCCCTAATGTATGAATGAAATGTATGGAATGCATGAATTGGCAGAAAGATATAATCACCGATACAGTGGGTCAAAAAGACCCATCGCCGCATTAGCTTCCGGCACAGACTCCAAAAAGATTTTAAGACGTTGACCATTTACCTTGAATGAATTGCCATTTTTGGGATCGTAGATCTCTATGGCTCCGTGTGGAAACACCGTCTTAACAATGAATGGTCCTGTCCATCTTGACTTCAATTTGCCGGGAAAGAGATGAAGTCTAGAGTTGTAAAGTAAAACTTTTTGTCCTTGGACAAAAGTTTTTCTCGTGATGAATTTATCGTGAAAAACCTTAACTCTATCCTTCGCAATCTTCGCATTCTCGTATGCATCATTCCTCAACTCCTCTAGTTCAGAAATTTGTAATTTCCGAAACTCACCGGCTTTATCTAAATCGAAATTTAGCTGCTTAATTGCCCATAGGGCCCGGTGCTCTAGCTCGACAGGAAGGTGGCAAGCCTTTCCAAAGACTAGTCTATAGGGAGACATTCCTAGAATCGTCTTGTAGGCAGTCCTATATGCCCATAGGGCATCCACCAGTTTGATGGACCAGTCCTTCCTATTCTGATTCACAGTCTTCTCCAAGATGAGCTTGACCTGTCTATTGGAAACTTCTACCTGTCCGCTAGTTTGAGGATGGTAGGGCGTAGACAACTTATGTGTTATGGCATATTTTCGCATAAGAGCTTCAAAAGTTCTATTGCAAAAATGTGTGCCATTGTCGCTAATGATGGCTCGAGGGATTCCAAAGCGTGAGATGATATTATCTTTCAAGAATTTGACAACAACTTTGTTGTCATTTGTCTTGCAAGGGACAGCTTCTACCCACTTCGACACATAGTCTACGGCCAACAAGATGTATTGGTGCCCAAACGAATTAGGGAAGGGTCCCATAAAATCAATGCCCCATACGTCGAAAAGTTCTACTTCTAGAATGGGATTTAGGGGCATCATATTTCGTTTGGAAATTCTTCCTATCATTTGACATCTTGTGCAAGTCTTGCAATACTCAAATGCATCTCTAAACACAGTTGGCCAATAAAAGCCACTTTGCAGAATTTTCTCGGCAGTTTTGCGAGGACCAAAATGTCCACCGCAAGCGAACTCATGACAAAAAGCTAGCACACTTCTAGTCTCCTCATCGGGGACACATCTCCTAATGATTTGGTCGCTACAATATTTGAAAAGATAAGGATCTTCCCACATGTAATACCGAACTTGAGACAAGAATCGGTATCTATCCTGTTTGGACCAACTAGGTGGTGTTTGGTTTGTGACTAAGTAGTTTACTATGTCAGCAAACCATGGCTCCTTAGAGATGGCTAGAAGTTGCTCATCGGGAAAATTGTCATTGATGGGCAGCTCGACAGAAGGTGCGTTGGGCACACGAGAGAGATGGTCAGCTACGACATTTTCGACACCTTTTTTATCTCGAATTTCGAGATCAAATTCTTGCAGTAGAAGGATCCAACGAATGAGTCGGGCCTTCGCATCTTTCTTAAGCATAAGGTATCGCAGAGCAGAATGGTCAGTGAAGATCGTGGTCTTAGTCCCAAGTAGGTATGGACGGAATTTCTCCAAAGCGAACACTACTGCCAAGAATTCCTTCTCGGTGGTAGTATAGTTTATTTGGGCCTCATTAAGCGTCCTACTCGAATAGTAGATCACGTGCTGCTTATTGTCCTTACGCTGTCCTAAGACAGCACCTATCGCAAAATCAGAAGCGTCACACATGATCTCAAAAGGCTTGGACCAGTCCGGAGGTGAGATGATAGGGGCAGATATAAGTTCCACTTTCAATTTCTCCCAAGCACTATGGCACCTATCATCAAAGATGAAGGACACGTCCTTAGCTAGAAGGTTTGTAAGGGGTCTAGCAATTTTGCTAAAGTCCTTAATGAACCTACGATAAAATCCGGCGTGTCCTAAAAAGGATCGAATGTCCTTCACGCATCGAGGAAGTGGAAGTTTCGCAATGATTTCCACTTTGGCCTTGTCTACCTTAATCCCTTCCCTAGATATCTCATGACCTAGGACAATCCCTTGTTGCACCATGAAGTGACACTTTTCCCAATTGAGGGTCAAGTTCTTCTCGGTGCACCTACTCAGCACTAGCTCCAAATGATGGAGACACTGGTCAAATGAATTTCCATAGACTGAGAAGTCGTCCATGAAAATCTCTAGGAAACGCTCGACCATATCAGAAAACAAGCTTAACATACAACGTTGGAATGTGGCGGGGCATTGCATAGGCCGAAAGGCATTCTACGGTAAGCAAATGTCCCAAATGGACATGTGAACGTTGTTTTCTCTTGATCCTCCGGGGCTATAGGGATTTGGTTATACCCTGAATACCCATCCAAAAAGCAGTAATACTCATGACCTGCTAATCTTTCCAACATTTGATCGATGAAAGGGAGGGGAAAATGATCTTTCCTAGTGGCTGCATTCAACTTACGGTAGTCTATGCATACTCTCACCTTGGTAGGCAATCGTGTTTGCACTAACTCATGTCTGTCGTTCTCTACCACTGTAAAGCTAGACTTCTTAGGGACCACGTGCATTGGGCTAACCCATTCGCTATCGGAAATGGAATAAATTATCCCATTATCTAACAGTTTTACTATCTCGGCTTGTACAGCCTCCTGCATAAGTGGGTTTAGTCTACGCTGTGGATCCCTTTTCGGTCTAGTCCCTTCCTCAAGATGAATACGATGCTGGACTATCGTAGGGCTCAGTCCCTTAATATCTGCCATAGTCCAACCAATGGCTTCCCTATGTCTCCTAAGGGTTGCCAGCAGGTTCTCCTCTTGCCTATTGGTCAAATTAGATGCAACTATGACAAGTAACGTCTCTTGTTCACCTAGGTAGGCGTACTTAAGATGTTTGGGCAAGGCTTTTAACTCCAAAGAAGGAGTTGGCTCAATGGGTGGCGGTGTGATGCTAGAATCTCCCATTTCTATCGAACTCAGATTTGATTCCCATTCGATCTCATCAAGACTGATATCACTTGTTTCTAACTCTTCCTCTTCCTCTGACTCAAATATGATCTCATCATTATGCTCACTCGTCATGTTCTCAATGGAGTTAACCTCAAAGGGTTGGTCGGTCACATCGTAGGGATGCTTACCTAGGTTGAAAACATTGACTTCCTTGGTCATATCCCCAAAAGTCAGTCTCATGGAACCGTTTCTACAATTTATAATTGCATTAGCGGTTGCTAGGAACGGTCTTCCTAAGATAACGGGAGTTTGGGACCTAGGATTAGACACAGGTTGTGTCTCTAAGACAATGAAATCGACCGGGTAAATGAATTCTCCAACCCGTATGAGAACGTCATTGATCTCTCCCTTTGGAACTTTGATAGAGCGGTCAGCCAACTGAATAGTAACTTGGGTCGGGTTGAGTTCACCTAATCCAAGTTGTTGATACACGGAGAAAGGGAGCAAATTGATGCTGGCTCCTAAATCGAGGAGTGCTCGATTGATTTCGGCTCGACCTATGGTGCAAGAAATGGTGGGGCAACCTGGGTCCTTATACTTGATAGGGATCTGGTTGGACAGTAGCTCACTAATGTTAGTGGCTAGAAAAACCTTCTTAGGCACATTAGTCTTTCTTTTCTTGGTGCACATGTCCTTAATGAATTTGGCATAACTAGGGACCTGCTGGATTGCATCAAGAAGTGGAATGTTGAGCCTAACTTGATTGAACACCTCTAATAATTTCTCCATGTGTGCATTGTTGTTGCTTCTAAGCCTATTTGGAAATGGAGCTATAGGCTGGTGCAACTGATCTGCTGACTTTTCAGCTTCAGTTTCCTCGGGACTGGATGGAGAAGGAGTGGAGCTAGACGGAATGGATGGCATGGATGGATCTGATGGCATGGATACTTGATTATCAACTTGTTTCCCCGATCTGAGTGTATGGACCATATGACACTGATTTGGGTCTTGAGCCTCATTGGCTGGCCTAGGATTCCTAGGGTTAGGCAATGGTTGACTCGGTAGGGTACCCCTCTGTCTCTCTTGCTGGTTCAATTGGAGCTCTATCCTACTTAGGGCTTGAGCCAGCGTGTCTTGGCTTTTAACTAGGGTGTCCATCTTCCTTTCCATGTTGGACATCCTTGTTTCCATTTGTGTATATTGGAAAGAAGGTGGCTGATTTTGACTGGGAAAACCTTGCTGATAGGGCGGATTTTGGAAATTGTTGGAGAATTTGGGCCTAATCTGCTCATTGTTACTTGGGCCCCATGAGAAATTGGGATGGTTTCTCCAACCGGGATTGTAGGTGGGCGCATAAGGATTGTTGGCGGGCCTTGTGAAGGCCGCACTCGTATGTTCTGGCAAGCTTTGATGCGCGATGAAAACAGGACATTCCTCGAACACATGGTTCATATCTTGACAATAAGTACAGCCCGCCGAAGATGTTGGGCTGACTTGGTTCACAGAGACTGGCTCTTTAGTTTCAAGGGCCTCTAGTCTACGCATAACAGCAGCTAACTTAGCATCGGTTGCTACGTTGGCCTCAATGGAATGGATACCTCCTTTAGAAGACGTAGGGTCATTAGTCCTAGATTTTTCAGGAGTAGGGTCCCATTGGATGGATTTTTCAGCTAATTCCTCAAACAATGTCCATCCTTCATCTTCATTCTTTTGCAGAAATCCTCCTTGACACATGGATTCTAACAGTGTTTTAGTAGAATAATCTAATCCATCATAGAGAACTTGGCAAAGTCGCCATTTCTCTATCCCATGGTGAGGACATTGGGCAAGGAGATCCTTAAAACGCTCGAAGTATTTCCAAAAAGATTCATTGGCTGTTTGCTTAAACTGGAGGATATTCTTCCTAATCAGTGCAGTCTTGTGAACGGGATAAAATTTCTTTAAGAAGGCCTTAATGAAATTATCCCAAGAAGATATAGAACCGGCCTCTAGACTGTAGAGCCATTTCTTTGCTAAATCCTTCAAAGCAAAGGGGATAAACCTAAGTTTGATAGCATCGTCTCCTAACTTAGGCATATTCATCATTTGACATACTTCTTCAAATTCCCTTATGAAGAAGTATGCATCCTCAGATTCAAGTCCGTGAAATTTGGGAAGAGTGTTGATGTATTGTGGCTTGAGTTCATATGGGTCAACACTTTCGATAGTGAGCTGGATGCAAGAAGGAAGAGAGGTTCTAATAGGATAGAACCTATCTTGGAGTGACTGTTGTTGTGCCATGTGTGAGTCGGGCTTGAGCTCGGGTGGTGAACTAGTTCTAGTTAGCCTGGATGTGAGTGGGTCTCTCGACCAAGCGGTCATGCACAATCAGCAAACAAGTTCACCCAATCAAAGAAAAAGAAAAACAAACAAAAATCCTATTCTAGGGTTATCCTTGACCTAGACGACTCCTAACTTTAGACTGTCCTTAGGAGGTCTATTGTCGACGTCAACCACGAGCTAATCGGCCAGTTCAGGGCAAGACCGGTGGGAGGTTTTCCGTCGGAGACGTTCCTTAATTAAATAACCACCGTTCTTCGGGCTTTCGGCCCTCAATCCCTTCGCTAGACACCGATTTGGCAAGGGTTAATTTCGAACAACTTTCCTTCTTCGGTCAATCTCCTATTGAGTCCGAGTTACCTTAGGGCCAATGTCTAGTCAAGTTTTAATTAGGGTTAGGGTTGTGAGTGTGACTGGTATGATTTGTGGGCCAAGGAAGGGTGATGAAATCCCCACCTTATCTTTGTTATGGGTTATGCCCTTAAGATGATTTAGTGTACGTGTAAAGCTGTAGAAAAGTAATCACTCAAGAAAGCGGTAAACAAACAAGAGTGCTTCCTAATCTATATGCTATGCAAACGTACCTTGTCGCCAGCACTCTTCAACAGAATTAAAAGAATTAAAATAGACACGTGCCCTAAAATGCAAGAGTCTAAAAATTTTTTTTTTATTTTTTCAACAAATAGGTTAATGTTAATTATTAACAGTTGCAGTGTGATCACAGAGCAATAATATCACAGCAGAATTATAATTTTTTTGCACTGCAGAGCAACCTGCAGAAAACTCTGTCAGTAGTCCGCTACACTTGCCGCGGACCCGCGGCTTTTGCCGTGGAAACGCGGCAAAAGTGTAGGTCCAAGTGCTCTGCCTTCTAGGGCAGAGGCACTGGATAGCAATATGTGTCTTCTGCTACTCTGATTCTGCTTCCTGTTCTCTGTACCTGCAACAGAAGAGAAAGAATGATTAGAAAGAGAAATCGTGCCGTTCCTTCCCCGGCAACGGCGCCAAAATTTGATTGAGATTGAAATAAAGTTCAGATTTGCTTAGTCTCAATGCGAATCCGCTGTAGCAAGGGCTTGAGCGGGTCGTGATCCTCAGGGAAGGATGCGATGCAAGCTTTTCGGCCGATTCCCTTGTATGCTTCAAGTAAGAAAAGAGAGATTAGATTTGTGATGAATATAAGAGATTAAAAACGTGGTTTTGCTGATCTTCTACCACAACCCTATTGCAAGTCAAGGCTATTGATCATCATATTGGAATATAGGAGTTTTATCCTAGGTTTTTATATGCAAGCAAGAGAAGATATTTAGAATCTTACCAACATCACTCTAAAAAGTCCAACACTTTTTCATCCTAACATCTAAGCACAACACAAAAGAAGTCTTACCTTGAGGTTGCATTGTCAAAGTTCTTAGATATGAAATGTGAAGAATTAATTAATGTTGTGATATTAGATTAGAATACTAATTATTGTTTAATCTTCAAGCATCTACTTTAAACCTAGGGTTTCAAGAGTTGTCATCCATCAAACCAATGCCTAACTGCTCTAGGGTTGCTTTAAGAAACACAGCAAACCACTAGAGGAATATTAGTTAATCATCTTTTAATTATTTTCCCTTTTTTTTTATATAAGAAGATGAACAAAGAACGAAAGAAAATAAAAAGAATCAAGAGATCGCAGATCAAACCAACTCAAGAAATCACGAAGAAAATGCAAAATTAAATAACAGAGAATTGACTAGAAAAAAGGTAACCTTTATTCGATGAACTGATCCCAAATACAAGCTCCTTCTTCCACAACTCGCTTGAAATAAAAATTACAACTTTGGCAGAAATTTAAAATAGCTAATGAAAAACCCTAGTTCGTCTCTGGATCCCCTCCCTGTTGCGAATGCTCTGATATTTATAGTGCAGAATGTATAGGAGTCCCGGATAGAAGTGTCAACAAAATTTGGTAGCCATCCTTATCAAGACTGCCGCGGATGCGCGGCTTTTGCCGCGCCTCCGCGGCAGTTTCTTGGCTTCTGGCCACGCGCTTTGGCGCGTGGCCTCTCCTGGTCCGTCCATGTGGGCTTCTGCTTTTAGAAGTGTGATCCTGGCCTTTTAATCTGGATTTTCGAGATAACTTGGTAATCAAGTTACCCTTAATCCAAATTTCTTCAAATCCTTTCTCCACGAAATTCCTCTCTATCTTGGCCTTTTATCTTCATCCTGCAGGTGTTTAGGGTTTGACAGAAGTCTATCCAACCCTAATTTCTGATATTTGCAACTCTTAGCCCTTGTATTTGCATTTTGAATCTTTGTATTTGCACTTCTTCACCTGGGCTTCAAACATGGGCTTGGATCTGGGCTTTTGGGCTCTTTTAGCTTTATTCTTTATTAAATTGATAATTTGAGGCCTGCACATATTAAATAAAGAAATATTAATAATTGTGCATTATAATATGAATAAATGTGCAAATGCGATGGTATATATGATGTCAATTATGCATTTTTCACTACCTATCAGAATACCTTTCACCATTTCCTTTGTGTTTAACCTAGATATGTGGTCAAATGAAATATGGCCTAATCTTCTATGCCACAACCAAGAGTCGTCATCGAGGGCTTTTAAACAAGTAATATTACATGACATATTAGACATATCTATCATATAAACATTACTTTCACGAAAACCGGAAAACACACAAGTATTAGAAATTCTATCAATTACTTTACAAGCTATATGATCAAAAACAACATCAAAACCTTTATCACAAAGTTGACTAACACTCAAGAGGTTATGCTTGAGTCCATCAACTAAAACTACATTTTCAATTAAAGGGGATGTGCCGAGTTTTACATTACCAATACCGATGATTTTACCCTTGGCATCATCTCCGAAGGTGACGGTGCCACCTTCATGGTATCTTGATAGGGTTGCAAAGTTGTTGATGTCCCAAGTCATGTGTCTTGAGCAACCACTATCAAGATACCACAATCCTCTACGTCGTTGGGCTTTGGAAGGTACCTATATCATTTAACAAAATTGTTGACTTTGGTACCCAAACTTTCTTGGGTCCTTGAAAGTTAGTGTTTCGAACCCATACATTATGATAAGATGCACTTAGTCTATCATAGCAAAAATTGGCTAAGTGTCCTTTCCGCCCACAATGTGAACATGAGAACACTCTTCCATACATGAAGGCATGATGAGTGTGTGAAGTGTGAGCATGCTTTGGGGGTTTGCCACGATGTAAAGGTTGTGTGGTATGAACATGAGCATGAGCATGAGCATGGTGAACATTTTTCTTAGGGGCTTGTTTCTTAGGAAACATGGCCTCTATCTTCTTCTTATCAAACTCACAATTTTTTAAAACAATTCCCAATGAGTCTATTCTTTCTTTAACCATGGTAATCTCATTAGAATCAATTTGTGGAGACTTGCCTTTACAAGAAATCTTATACTTGTCAAAATCTTTTTGAGTGGAAACAAGAGTGAAAAGTAATTCATCCTTTTCTTTAGAAAGAGTAAAAACTTGATGATTAAGAGATTCATTTTCCTTTTTCATTTTTAAATACTTTTTCTTAAGAAAATCATAGTTATGTGATAATTCTACAAAAGCTAACTCATCCATGAAAAGTTCATCATTAGGAGAAGTGGAAGGGGTTACCTTACTTGTGCTTTCATTAGCCATGAAGCACATGTTGGCGGTATCAATCTCCTCCTCGGATTCGCTCTCAGAATCCCATGTAGCTTTCATTGCCTTCTTCTTGTGAGGCTTCTTTGAGGTGGAGGGCTTCACTTTATCTGGACACTCCGCCACTAGGTGTCCCGGTCTTTGGCAATTAAAACAAATGATCTTTCTTTCTTCTTTGCCTCCTTGCCATCTCTTCCTTCCTTGAAATTTAGCTTTGTTGTACATCCTCCGGACGTTCTTCACAAGAAGTGAGAGCTCTTCGTCATCTTCTTCTTCATCGTCTTCGTTGGAGCGTGTGGATTGACTTTTGAAGGCTATAGTCTTCTTCTTCGAAGGAGCCATGTCCTCCCTCACTTTCCTTTCCATCTCATGGGTTTTGAGGTTCCCAATGAGACCAATTAGCTCCATCTCCTCCTTGTCATTGAGTTCCTTCAAGGTTGTTGCTTTTACTTCCCATGAAGGAGGAAGAGCCCGGATGATCTTTCATACTCTTTGATCGTTGTCAATAGCATCACCTAGAGAAGAAAGTCCATTAGTGATCTTTGTAAATCTTGTAACCATATCATCTATGGTTTCATTTTCTTGCATGCAAAAATTCTCATATTGGGACCGAAGAAGGTCAATCTTAGCCCCCTTCACTTGTGAGGTCCCTTCATGTGTGACTAGCAAATGTGTCCAAATTTCATATGCGGACTTGCAATGAATAACTCTAGCTATGTCATCATCATTAAGGGCTTGAAGTAGTGCATAGTGAGCCCTAGCATTAGCATCAAATTCTTTGGTCTCTATTTCGGACCAAGTGGATTCATCACCGGGGGGTGCACTAAAGGGTTTGGTCACGGCCTTTGCAACTCGACTACCTAGAGATTGCAAGAAAACTGTCATCTTAACCTTCCATATGGGAAAGTTAAGTCCATCAAACTTAGGGGGTGTCTTAATACCATCGGCCATCTTTACTAACTGAGAATGAATGAAATGATTAGCAATATTAGGATCTTTCTAGGGTTGTTAAGCCAAGAGTCTAGTAACCAAGCTCTGATACCAATTGAAAAAACACCCAGAGGGGGGGTGAATAGGTGTTTTTGCTAATCTAACAAACTTTTTAAAACTAAGTATGATGAATGATGCAACGATCTCTCAAAACAAGACTAAGAGCCGAATACCCCGTGAGAGGTTCTGAACTCCTTCCTCCCAATTCCCCTTGAATGGGTTAGAGGTGCGCAATGCAACCTTATTGTATGAGATATGATCGATCAAAGCAAAGTATGATGGATGAATAGTGAGATGCACACAATATATCACAAATATCACAAGCTTGGAATAATAGCACAAAAGAAGAAACAAGATCACAAGCAAGTAATTGAAAGCAATATAGAGCAATAGAAATTTAAAGTAAGAATGGACACAAGGCAATCGCAAACACAAGATGTTTGTTTCGAGGTTCGAGCCACCGCTCTACTCCCCGCCTTCACCTCCGTGAAGGGTTTCCACTCTCCACCGAGGACGCCTTACAATGGTCTACCGAAGACCCGAGCACCGAGCTCCACCAAGTACAATAACCTCTACCGAAGAGGTGTCTCCACAACAAGAAGAGGAACAAGAACAAGAGTGATCACAACAAGATCACCAAACTCTTTTACAACACTCTCACTCTTTTTACAACTTCACTATAGAATGAGTAAGGGATTTTTGGCTCTATGAAGTGTAGTGAGAAAAACTCAGTTGTAGAGATGATTTTGCAAGGGAACACAACTGAAAAATAGCTCAAGAAAGAATTGGAAATGGAGAGCTTAAACACTTTTCTTTTCTCTTTTGAAAACTTTGAAAACTAGAGGATTTTTCTTTGTGTTTAGTAAGAGAGTCATCTCCTCTATTTATAGGGAGAAAAATAGGTTTAAAACAATTTATTTAGAGCTTATTTGCTCTGAAAAAGAACTGAAAAACCCTGTAAAAGTCTGCCAAAAAACAGATCAAAAAACAGATTTCAGAATTGCACAAAAGAGGAAAGAGCCGTTGGGCAGCAGCAGGCTTGGCGGTCGACCGGGCCGGTCGACCGCCAGCTCAGCTGGTCAAAGAGCCGTTGGCTCGGGTCTTCTGGCGGTCGACCGGTCGGTCGACCCAGAAGACCCGAGAACAAAACTGCTCTCAGTCTTTCTCTAGCGGTCGACCGGACGGTCGACCCAGAAAACCCGAGAGCACTCCTGCTCTCAGACGGTCGACTGCCCGGTCGACCGTAGGACGTGCACAGACGTGCACGCCCAGGCACAGTGGCCGGTCGACCGGGCCGGTCGGCCGGGCAGCCTGAAACAGGAAAAAACAGGGTATTTTTGACTTGAAAAATTTTGCAAAATAATTTTTGACTTTAAGGAAACTTAAGTAATATGCTAGTAGGGGTATATAAACAAGATCTAAACAAGGTATTTTTTTTTGTAAAATATAGAGTCATGTAAGTATATTTTAAGGCATGAAACCTAATTTAAAACATGAAAACTTAAATACAAAACACACATTTTAACAAAACTAAATTTTGTGTGTGTGTGTATCCTAGAGCCAATATCCAACACTCAAACTTTAACATTCTAACTCTTACATTGGTTCTAAAGACTTCAAGTTCTTCAAGAAGGGCTTTTCACCATATGATCTTCAACACTTGAGTCTTAAGCCCACTTTGAGTTGTCTTGAGTCCAAAACACTTTCTTTTAGGGTGTAAACCTTTTAGTAGAGTTAGAACCCTGAAACACACTTAAACAATAAGCAATATTAGAACAAATAACTAATATGTTTTGTAATCATCAAAACACACTAAACAAGGGTGATTGTAACCTTGGGCCAACAGTTTATGCATGATTTCCTTGTTTTATACAAAAAGGGAGAAAAGAATTTTGAGAGTTTATATGCATGTTTATTTTTTCAATTGGTATGTAAGCAAATATGTTTTGTTTTCAATTGGTATCAGAGCATATATGTTAATATGTGTCATTTGGTTTATGCATACATTGAATATCTTTATTGTTTAGTGATATGCATGAGTTAAGGCAGAACTTCTATGAAGCTTAACTTTAATCCATGCATATATAACTCCATGAGCTTTGTCATCATCAAAAAGGGGGAGATTGTTCGTCCAGATGCCCATCACTCTAGTTTTGATGATGATTAACTCATATAGTTATAGTTCACTAATAATCTTTTGTTTAAATAGTTTCAGCAATTGACAAAGATATTAGTTGGTGTTTTGATTAGTCGCTAATGTTGCATATTTAGTATCATATTTCCATACTTGTTATAGAATAAAACTTTGCATTGTCCTAATTAATTGTTTGATTTATTTGCAGGCCCATTCTTTATGGAGATGAAAAGAAATGAGCCCAAAGCCCACCAAAATTCTGACTTAAATCAGAGTTAATTCGCACTCAGTAAATCAGGGCAAAATCAAGAGGTTGAAAACTGGTTGAGAAGAATCCTCTCAGAATTGATCGGTTAAAGCCAAGAATCCAAGGCCATTTCGTCACACTCCGGGACTCAAACTGAAAATCCAACAAAGGATAAAGTCAGAAGGAAACTCCAGAACGACCCACCAACAGGGTGTGGCCATCTGGCCACACCCTGGCAGCGGAAAAGTGGCAAAAGCCGCGTTTCCGCGACAAGGTTGGGGAGTTAGGGGGAGCGTTTGCTCCCCCGATCTCCCCGGGATCCTAAAGGTGTGGGTTTTGCCTATAAAAAGCCAGTCTTTTCGCTGAAAATGGGACGACGATGCAGAGATAGGATTTAGCATAGTTTTCCATTTCTTAGTTTAGGTTTTTCTTTTTTTTTTATGTAATTTGTATGTAAGCTTAGGTTAGATGATGATTCATGTAAGTAAGAGAGAGAGGCATATGTTGAGAGTGACACCGATGTACCCTCCTCCTTTCTTCCATCGTTTCAAGCAATAAAAGGTAACATTTTTATGTTCTTCTTTACTTTCATTTTCTTTTGTTTTCATCTTCCTCTTCTACTTTACCTCGTTTGTTTTTGTTGAGTTTACAAGTGAATTTCAAAGCACAAG
Organism: Agave tequilana; assembly: GCA_038442645.1. NCBI lineage: Eukaryota > Viridiplantae > Streptophyta > Magnoliopsida > Asparagales > Asparagaceae > Agave > Agave tequilana. Next base: position 141,927 of record JAVJIF010004752.1, read on the forward strand.
TATAACGATGTTATGTGAGTGCCAACGATAGTTCATGAAGACGTTCTCCTCCTCAAGACGTATCACTTCATGCTTGTGCGAGACTTGATGATATAATCCGAACGGAGACTGAGCTCGGGCTTATAATCTATGCGTTGAACGCCTCCTAAACAAAGGTAGAACATGCAAAGGTTTTCAGGTAAGTCATCAATCAATCTAGGTAAGTATTTCTTCCTCTTCCTTCTTTTCTTTCATTTCTGTAAATTAAATCACCAACACCACTCCTTTTCACTTCCTTGTAAATAATCATTTGTACATAGTCGCTTTCGCCGTTTTCTAATTTTTTCCACCTTCTTCATCTCTCATTTTCTTCTAACTTTAACATAATTCTTTTCCATTTTTTTTAACTTAAAAACAGAGAAGAACTCTCGTTTGGTTTTCATAAAGATTTCAATACAAAAACGTAAACGCTTCTATCGCAAAACCCTCCTTGTGGATCACGACCCGCATAGCCACTTGCTATAGCGGTAAGAATTGAGCACTTGCACATCTTCATTCTAAATCTGAAATTCTTTATTTTGTGTGCAGGTTGCACCTCAATCAAATTTTGGCGCCGTTGCTAGGGAGGGTAACGTTGTTTTTATTGAAATCTGATTTTTCTTGAAAATTTTTTAGAACTAAAACGAACTTTCTTCTCTGTTGCAGGTTAAAGGGCAAGCAAAGCAGGAAATTAAAGTTGCAGTAATATATAAGTGGCCTTGGGCCTCTGCTCTAGAAAGCAGAGACCAAGTGCCCTCTGCTTTGCCGGGATCCGCGGCCAACGCCGCGAAAACGCGGCAAAAAGGAGTGGACTACTAACTGTCTTTTCGCAGGGCTGCTTGCTTTGCAAATTCTAGTTTTCTGCAACTTTACTTTTTCTTATATGCCATCACATAAGCCTGCTAATAATCAACAGTAAAACGTTTGTTGAAAAGCTAAAAAAATTGATTAGACGTTTGCATTTTTAGGCACGTGTGTTTTCAATTCATTTATTTTTACTGTTGAAGAGTGCTAGAGCAAGGTACGTTCGCATTGCATCTAGAATAGGACTCATCTCTTGGTTGATTTTTATCGCTTTGAGTGAATCTTATTTACATATCTTGTACACTTGCACAAATTGATTTTAAGGGCACCAACCCATAACAAGATAAGGTGGGGATTTAATCACCCTTCCTTAGCCCAAAAAAATCAGATTCTAAGCACTCACTACCCCAAGCCTAACTAAAAATGAGTAGACGTTGGACCTAGGGATGTCTCGGACTCAATTAGGAGATTATCCTAAGGGGGAAAGGTATTGGAACTTGACTCCTGCCAAATCAGTGTCTAGGAAAGGGATTGAGGGCCGAAAGCCCGAAGGTTGGTGGTTATTTAATTAAGGAACGTCTTTGACGGAAAACCTCCCACCAACCTTACCCTGACCTGGCTGATTAGCTTGTGGTCAAAGTCTGCATTAGACCTCCCGTGGACAGTCTAATCAGTTAGGAGTCGTCTAGGTCATAGGTCTACCCTAACTTAGTTTAGAATTTTTCCTTTTTGTTCCCTTATTTGGTTGTTTTTCTTTCTTTTTGTATTCTATTGTGTGATATGGCTTATAATAATAATTTTTTCAACTTTAATAATAATCCATATTACACACCGAGTTCATTTTCGGATATTACCAACCCGGCATATCATGACTTTAACCAACCTAGTGTGCCGGATTAGTCTTATCCGAATCAATATAACCCATGCCCCCAATCTAATAACTATAATTTCCATAATAATTTCAACTCTTCACCGAGTCAGTTGGGATTCACCTCCCCCGAGCATAATTTTCAACCAACTTGTCCTCCTTCTCCACCTAGTCCACAATATTTTCAAGATTCATACTCAGTTCCACCAGTCCAAAATAGGAAACTATCAATTTTGGAAATGAGTATGCGTGAGTCCAAACACAAATCCCAAAATCTGATGGACTCACAATTTCACCACCAATTCCAAGACAATACTTCATCTTTTCATCAAAACAATGAGCCTATCAACTATAAAAAGATGCTTGAAGCCATGACTCAGGCTCAAAACGCTCGTAATCGTGACATAGATATGATAGTCGAATCTCTACGTTCCCACCATTCTGATGTCACTTACCATTCTGTTAGAGCCGAAGAGTCATGTTGTTTTGGAAATCAAGATTCTATTTCAGAACAACCATTTGAACTTGCCCAAACTCCAAATTTCGAAAAAGATATTGACAATTTGGCAAGTTATTCCTTTCCTGAAATAGAACTTGAGAATGAATATGATCTTGAACCCCAACTTAGTGATTCAATTCGTCTTCCTGATTCAATAATGACTCTGGTATCTTCACCTGACTTCAATCTTTTCCCGAGTCAACATTGGATCCTGTACCAATTCATAATGAAATTGAATCACCCATCTTTGAGGATCATATTGAACTTGACCAATTATACACTTTTGAAGATCCTATTGACAAATTGGCAAGTTCTCATTTTTATGATATTGAACTCAATGAGATATGTGACCTAGATTCTCAAATCTGTGATCCAGTTCACCTTTCTGAATCAATATTGACTCCTGTTTTGTTACCAAACTTGAGTAATATTTTAGAGTCAGTTTTGATTCCCCCACCTATCATTCTTGAACTTGAATCACCAATATTAAGTCACATCCCATTGTTAGAAAATACATGTAGACTTGAGTTTCAACTTCTTGACTTGGACCTGCTTCTTGAACCAATCTCGACTCCTGAACCTTTACTTGACTTAAGTCACTTTCCTGAGTCAGTATTAGTTCCTGTACTTCCTGAGTCCAAGTCAATCATTCTATCTTTTCATACTCCATTCTGGGACGAGGTGGTTGACAAATTTGACTCCGAAATTAGTTATGGAATTTGGAAATTAGATGGGGTTAAATTTTTAATAAAAATTCTTCAGGGATTTATCTTTTTAATGGGTTATATTAATGATATTTCTGGTGGGTTCCTCCGAATCCCACGAAAAGTCGATTGGGCCGCGTTTCGTGGACCAATCAGACCACCACCGGAACCACCTCCTTAAGGTAACACTTTCCTTCCCTTTCTTCTTTTTCATGCATCTATGCATTAATTCATACATTGAGGATAATGCATGAGATAGGTGGGGGAGGGTCTAACATAACTTAGGTTTTCTTTTTTATTAAAAACTTTTTGAAAATAGAAATAATATTTTGACATATTTTTTGTAAGAAATAAAGTTAATTTTAAGGAATAGGAAAATCTAAATTCAGATTTCTTATACTTGGTCAAAATATGATTATTTGTTTGATTTTTAGGGTTAGGAAGAAAATTTGTCAAAGTAATTTAGTCTTGATCTTTACCTTGATGAAATATGCACACTTCATACACTTACACACTTAGGGTTCAAAAACAAAGATTCTTATGCCTTATAAAAAAATATATAAAAAAAAATAAACAAATCTAATTATTGATTAGCTAGGCGCTTTGGCCTAAGCAAACCTTAGTATTTATGCGAAAGATAATTAGATAAGTTTGAAAAAAAAAAGAAAAAAAAAGATAAACAAATCTAATTATTGATTAGCTAGGTGCTTTGGCCTAAGCAAGCCTTAATATTTATACGAAAGATGATTAGATAAGTTTAAGAAAAAAATATATAAAATCCTCTGATTAAGCTGGGTATTTGTGCCTAATAAAGCATAAGTATTCACGCATAAAAGTGGTTCATATAATAAAATCCTTAGTTTTGTGGCCTTATTTGCTCGAGTCCTTAAGTCCTTGGGGTGTCTTCTCACCCGGTGCCCTAAGACCGTTTGGTTTGAGAGTCATCGATTAAAGGCTCGTTACGTGGGCAAATTAGAAAGCCTAATAGAACTAAGGAATAATACCATCAAAAATATATATAAATAAATAAGGCATAAGAGTTAGCGTTAATGAACCCTTAGTCAAAATTTTCACGATCACAAGGTGCATATGACTTAGGGTAAAGTAATAGACTAGATGAGTAGTACAATTTAACTCCTTACCTTGATTGATAACAAATTTTTGAATAGAGACTAAGTTTAGGAATGAAAAATTCAGTCTTCCTATAACTTATAGATTGCTTAGATCTTACAATTATATTTCAAATATTTTTCTCTTTCAAAATGCCTTTCGAAAATACTAACTCTTTATTTCTCTTTCTTTATGGATTTTGTGGGTGCAATCCGCTGAAAACCCTCACGAGACAAAACTCGTCCTCTAGGGGAAACCTAGAGGTTTAACGGCTTGTTGCACATGCTCAGTGCAATCGCGTGACCTGCGAAAGTGGTCTAATAATCCTTAGTATAGTTTAGTTGTTTTGCTCGAGGACGAGCAAAAGATAGGTATGGGGGTGTGATTGGTCGCTAATGTTGCATATTTAGTATCATATTTCCATACTTGTTATAGAATAAAACTTTGCATTGTCCTAATTAATTGTTTGATTTATTTGCGACCCATTCTTTATGGAGATGAAAAGAAATGAGCCCAAAGCCCACCAAAATTCTGAATTAAATCAGAGTTAATTCGCTCTCAGTAAATCAGGGCAAAATCAAGAGGTTGAAAACCGGTTGAGAAGAATCCTCTCAGAATCGATCGGTTAAAGCCAAGAATCCAAGGCCATTTCGTCACACTCCGGGACTCAAACTGAAAATCCAACAAAGGATAAATTCAGAAGGAAACACCAGAACGACCCACCAACAGGGTGTGGCCAGGGCCACACCCTGGCCGCGAAAACGCGGCAAAAGCCGCGTTTTCGCGGCAAGGTTGGGGAGTTAGGGGGAGCGTTTGCTCCCCCGATCTCCCCGGGATCCTAAAGGTGTGAGTTTTGCCTATAAAAAGCTAGTCTTTTTGCTGAAAATGGGACGATGATGCTGAGATAGGATTTAGCCAAGTTTTCCATTTCTTAATTTAGGTTTTCTTTTCTTTTTATGTAATTTGTATGTAAGCTTAGGTTAGATGATGATTCATGTAAGTAAGAGAGAGAGGCATATGTTGAGAGTGACACCGATGTACCCTCCTCCTTTCTTACATCGTTTCAAGCAATAAAAGGTAACATTTTTATGTTCTTCTTTACTTCCATTTTCTTTTGTTTTCGTCTTCCTCTTATACTTTACCTCGTTTGTTTTTGTTGAGTTTACAAGTGAATTCCAAAGCACAAGTATAACGATGTTATGTGAGTGCTAATGATAGTTCATGAAGACGTTCTCCTCCTCAAGACGTATCACTTCATGCTTGTGCGAGACTTGATGATATAATACGAACGGGGACTGAGCTCGGGCTTATGATCTATGCGTTGAACGCCTCCTAAACAAAGGTAGAACATGCAAAGGTTTTCAGGTAAGTCATCAATCAATCTAGGTAAGTATTTCTTCCTCTTCTTTCTTTCCTTTCATCTCTGTAAATTAAATCACCAACACCACTCCTTTTCACTTCCTTGTAAATAATCATTTGTACCTAGTCGCTTTCGCCGTTTTCTGATTTTTTCCACTTTCTTCATCTCTCATTTTCTTCTAACTTTAACATAATTCTTTTCCATTTTTTTTAACTTAAAAACAGAGAAGAACTCTCGTTTGGTTTTCATAAAGATTTCAATACAAAAACGTAAACGCTTCTATCGCAAAACCCTCCTTATGGATCACGACCCGCATAGCCACTTGCTATAGCGGTAAGAATTGAGCACTTGCACATCTTCATTCTAAATCTGAAATTCTTTATTTTGTGTGCAGGTTGCACCTCAATCATGTTTTGCTTCAACAAAGGAGTTTTGGAGCTTTCACATGTTGATTCAAGAGGTCGAGCGTCAAGATCGTATCTAGTACTCGGTTGGAGTTAAACTCGTTGGATCATGTTTGGATCGAGTCGACTTAGAGAAGGAGTTCTACAAGAAAACTTTGGTTTGTATTTAGTTTAGTATGTTTAGATCTTTAGTAAAGGTAGATAGTATTGATATGCTCAAGTTCACATACACACACTAGTTTAAATGTTTATTTTTCGTTCTAACCGGTTTTTGGTTTTCATGTCAAAAACATAGATAGGTATCTTTTTACGTATATTGGATTATATCCATATACAATATGCTTCAAATTTGTTTCAGTATCATGTTTTTGTATTTACATGAGTTTTGGAGAAAACGATTTTCCATTTCAAAGTTTGGTTTTTGGAAAATACAGTTTTTGTTTAAAGGCAAAATTTTAATATCACAAAAATGGTTCAAATAGTTTGTAATATATGTTGTATTTTAGTCACACATATTTGTATTTCAAAGATCTTATAAGAACTTATTTTTGTGGAATTTATGTGATTTTATGAGATTTAACCGAAGATAAAACGACAAGTTTTTAATCCCTTAAACTATTGGACCTGGCTGTCCGCCGGTCGATCGGTCGGTCGACCGAGGCAAAAGTCGGTCGACCGGTCATGTCGACCGATGTGCACAAACGTGCACGGCCATTGAGCTGGAGGGTCGATCGACCGCTAGAGAGCTCTGCTCTCTGGTTCTGGCCCCTGTCGACAGGGCGGTCGACCGGCTGAGAGCAGCTGCTCTCTGTATCCAGGTTCGGTCGACCGGGCTGGGGGCACAACAGTCATAAAAATGACCATTGGTCGGTCGATCGGGTGGTCACCGAAAGGGAATTTCTGTCCTTTCCAGACTGCCAACGGGTAGATTTTTAGAGGGTTATAAATAGCCCCCTCCTTAGCTGATTTCATCAAGAATTTCAAGAGCAAAATTTTCTATCTTTCTCAGTGTTTTGCAACAAGTTTTCAAAGATTTTTTGGGTTATATAGATCTATCTTTGGTTGTTTTAAAGTGTTGGGAAAATCAAAGAAAAATAGAGTTTTTGGGAATTGGTTTTTGTTCTTCAATTCTATTGCCATCTAGAAGTTTTCCTAAGAGTTTTTCTTTGTGATTTGTTTTCCAAACTCTTTGTTTTCTCACACTTGGGCTATCAGTCTATCCTATCTATTAGGATCTTGTTTTGTGAGGAAAATTGGTTTGTGATTTACTGAGACCACCAAGAGCTGTAAACCTTCTTTTATTTGAGTTCCCTCTTGTGTAGAGGTGAGTGTGAAGGTTGTGTTGGTATCTCTCTAAGTGTAGAGGTGATTAAGGTTGTTGTTTGGCTTTGAGCTTTATCCCTCTATTGAGAGGTTGATCTTATTTTGGCTATGTGCCCATCCCTCTAAGTGTAGAGGTGATAGTTGTTGTGTCTTACCTCTTGTGAAGAGGTTGTGTTTGTTGGAGAGAGGAGTTGTGTACTCCTAATTTATATTACCCAAATCCTCAGTGGAGGTTCTCTGTGTGGGAAGTTCTGTGTGGACGATAGATATAGTGAAAATCCTTCTGTGAACCATTTTGTGATATTTTTGAAAACCCCTACCTTCTCCCATAGAAGGCATAATCGCCCATCCATCCTCCCATAGAAGGTAGGGGTTTTCAAAAATAGATTTGAAAAATAAGCTTTGTTTGAAAAACTCTACCAAATGAAGATCAATTAACAGTTAAAATAATTTTTGAAAAACTAGTTAAAGATCCTTCAAAAATATGAAATCAAAGCATATGTATTTCATGAATCATACTAAATACATCAAAGTTTAATCACTCATAGTCCATAAAGCTCAAAATTATCTTGAAAAGTAAAAGATGAGTGTTCAAAGGTTATGTAAATAGCATTTTCATGAAAATAGACATTGAAGCTCAATCAAACATGAATCTCATTTTTAGACAAGACATGAAATTTTTTTTTATTAAAAATAAATCATGAATTTTTTTTATTTTTTCATCTTAAAATAAACTTCAAGTTATATGTATGATTTATCCAATCCTAACAATACACATACATATCCCAAATATAAAAGAGTCTATTAAATGTATTTGCATGAAAGCAAGAGACTCACGGGTATACAGGTATATTTATTAGATTTGAATTAAAAATACATATACATGAAGTAAAGCATAAAATAGGCAAAACATGTATAAAAGAGAATCATCAAAACTAGTCTATACATATGCATATAGTGGATACAGATGAGCATGAAGTTCAAATATATATGAGTCAATTGTAGTTCACTATTCATATATGTATAAATGCAAGTTTGACACATTCTACATCTAAGCATGTAAATACCACAGAAGCACACAAATCATAAAACATGAACATGCTATGAATATTATAAATGAACAAGCATGAACATAAAAAGTAGGAGTTTAGATATTGATACCAACTCCAAAGCTCCAAAAATGATGGTCTTTCCACCAAAGCTCCTTGATAGTGATGCATCCCAAAAGTATGTCCATCATGTCCAAGTGCATCCACTACCAAGGCACCGATCCTCTCACGTTTTGTGAGAGCCCTCACCTACATCAAAAGCAAATGGTGGGGGTTTTGGTACCCATATTTTCTTGGGTCCTTGGGGGTTAGTCTTGTAAGGAACCCAAAATCTTTTATTAGCAAAATTAAAATGATCTAACCTATCATAACAAAATTTTGCTAAATGGCCTTTGCAGCCACAATGTGTACATACGTACACCTTAGTATGCTTATGTGTAGGAGTGTGATCATGTTGTGCAACATAAGCAAATGCATGGTTATGATGTGCATGAATGTGTGGAGTTTGTTTCTTTGAAAACATTGACTCCAACCTAGAATGATTAAAAGTACAAGAGTTCAAAGATGAACTCAAACAATTCATTTTATTTTTCAAATCTTTAATCTCATTAGTGGTGGCATGAAAAGCATGATGAGATAAAGAATCATTTTTCTTTTTCTTTTGTGAAACAAAATCCTTTTCTTTTTCACAAATTTTTCTTTTCAAAGACTTGTTTTCTTGAAAAACAACTTCTTTTTGTTTTTCCACCAAATCAACTTTATTTTTCAAAATAGTGTTTCCTTCACATAAATCATTCATTTTGCAAGCAAGGAAACATTCTCATTTTTCAAATCTTTATTTTCTTTTTCTAAGCATGCCATTTTATTTTCTAATGAATCTTGTTCTATATGCATGCAAGCAATGTTCTTTTTCAAATTTTTATTTTTCTTTTTAAGCATGTCATATTTTTCAAGCACAAGTTGACAAAAGGTAGTAAGCTCATCATATGACATGTCTTCATCATCGGATTCGGAGTTTACCTCAAGGGGTTATCCCCTTGGACCATATAGCACACGTTGGAGGTGTCGCTTCCAACGTCTGAATCACTCCGGGCATAATATAGATCCTTTTCGCCAAGGGAGGTGATGATGTTTCAAGCTACAAAAGCCGATTCAACATTAGAAACTCTAGAAAGATATTCATCATTTAGGGTACATTTAAGAGCATGAAGGGCTTTTGCATTAGCCTCAAAGTACTTGCTATTATTAACATATGAATCATTAGTGGTAGCAAGATATACATGAATGCCTAAGGCCTTGAGGTACAAAGACATCTTAACCTTCCAAATTTGGATGTTAAGAATGTCAAAGGTGGGTGGTGACATGAACTCCATGGTGTGTGTACAAATATTGTGATTAGCCTAAAAATGAGGATCTTTAACTCTAGGTTGTTAGACCCAAATCAGAGTACCAAGCTCTGATACCAATTGAAGGTTCACCTAGAGGGGGGTGAATAGGTGATGGCTAATCTAATGGTCACTTAATGCCAAATTATGCAAATAATGCATAAGCTAAAACAATTATGACCTAATTAAATCTTTTACACTAAACACCACGTATAACCAAAGAGTGTTGTCGAATTCCCCGTGAAGGGCTCTGGACAAACTCCTCTAGATTCCCCTTGAATGGGTTGAGGTGCCGCGTTGGCTCTCTTGGTTGAATACAAGTGTTAGCAACAATCCCACGCAAGTATATCAATTAAGCACAAATGAATATATCAAGTATATAAAGATAGACAATAATTGAATGCAAGATATAAGCAAGAGAGAGAGAGAGAAATGGCAATCGCAAACACAAGGGTATGTTTCGAGGTTTGAGCACACTTGCTCTACATCCCCGCCTTCGACACACGAAGGATTTTCACTATGCAAGATCCCAATGGATCTCTCCTCGGTGCCGCAACACCTACAAGCCCTTGGACTCCCTAGTCCCGTACACACCGCAAGCTCACTAGCTCGCCGAGGCCGCACCTCAAACACGGAGAGTTCGCACCCGAACCCTAAACCACGAGCACACTTGCCTGTCTCCTCAAAGAACAAAGAAAAGATCTTTGGTGATCTAAACACTTCGATCACCAATAAAAACTCTCAATACAACACTCCTATAAGATGAATAGCTCAATGGATGCTCAAGTGTTTGTGTGAGAAAACAAGGAAAGAATCTTTAGTGAAAAACTCAAGAAAATCTCTTTTGCACTCTTGATAAAACTTTCCTTTAGATAGGAAATATTTGCTCTCTATTTTGTGGAGAAAAACTTCTGAAAAGAGTGGGAAAAACTGGCTCTAAAACTATCTCCAAATCTTAAAGAAACAGCCCCCAAATGACCCTTTATATAGAGTCTGGAAAACTAGCCGTTGGGGCTCTGTCAGAGCTGCCGGTCGACCGGGTCGGTCGACCGCCAACGGTCAGAAATCCGACTGTTGGAGCCACGGTCGACCGCCTGGGTCGACCGACCCACTGGAGCTGAGAGTCGAACTCTCTGTCGGTCGACCCGTACGGTCGGCCGAACTTTCCAGAGAGCAGAGCTCTCTTGAGCGGTCGACCCGTACGGTCGGCCGTCCTCCAGTGCACAAAGGCGTGCACATCTGTGCACGTCGGTCGACCGATCCGGTCGGCCGACTTCAGGATTAGTCGACTATATATAGGAAGCAAGTCGACTTATCTGAAGCCTGAAACAGTTTTCTGGGATTAAAAAATTTGTCTTTTTGGCTTAATTAAAATCCCATAAAATACATAAAATCTACAAAAATAGTTTAACCAATATACTTTGATATACAAACATGCTTGCACAAAATCAAGGCATGTTATAAAAGATAGGACTATTTTTGTAACTTGGAAATATTTGGCTCATGATGAAAACTGTATTTTCCAAAACAATATTTTTCCAAAACATGTTTTTCCAAATCTTCATCAAATACAAAAAACAAGATATACTTTTAAGGCATAGTGTGTATGGATATGATCCACTACACAATCATAATGAAATATCTATGTTTTTGTCATAAAGCTCTAAACTTGGTTTTGGTTAAAAGATAAGTATATGAGAAACACCAAAAACCAAAATAGTATTTTCTAAACTAGAAAATCTTTTGTAAAACAAAACTATCAAGAGTGTGTGTGCATGGTATACTTGAGCAATCCACCAACTACTCTATCCTTTACATTTTATCTAAAATAAAAACAAAATCATATACCTAGACACAAGTCTTGATCTTGAAGTCTTCCCTTGAAGTCTTCTCATCATCTTGACTTGGTCCAAGCTTGATCCAAAAGCTCCTTGGATCACACCGTGCTAGCTCCAAGTCTTGACATTTTATCCTTTGTAGAGCTATGCACCTACTAAGATCTTGATAATGAATCTGTCGCTAATTAAACACAAGATCATTAGTAAACATAACTTCATGAGTTGATCATCATCAAAACTAGGGTGATAGGCCTTTGGGCCAACAGGCCGGGACGTAGAGCAGTAGCTCTAACCTCGAAAAATATCTTTGTGTTTGCGATTGATCCACTATCTCTAAACTCTCTCTCTTATTGCGCATTACATCATATTGTTCATATAATATTTTATATGCTTGGTATTATTTGTGTGCCATACTTGTGCTCAACCAAGAGAACTTCAAATAGCACCTCAACTCTTATTTAGAGGAATTTAGAGGAGATAGTCCAGAGCCCTCCACCGGGAATTCGACTACACTCTTTGGTTACACTAAGTGTGTTGTAATTTATTTTTAATTCCACATCATTTGTCATTAGATTAGCCTTACACCTATTCACCACCTCTACGTGTTCTTTCAATTGGCATCAGAGCCTATGCTCCTGATATTAGGTTTAACCACCTAGGAGTGAGATCTTGGTTAGCTAATCTAGTTTTGCATTTGCATACTTATATGTTTATACACACTCATGGATTAACTTGCCCCTCCCATGTTTGATGTTTCTAACATCGATATGTAAAAGCTTAAGATGAGTATGTATCTCAAGACCCTAGGAATGCATGTTTACCTTGCCACTACCAAGAAATCTTATCTTGGTAATAACAAGCATATAGAGGCCAATGCACAAGCCTAGAGGCACTTTGAAACACACTAAGCAAAGATTACCTTTTTATGATTTCTCATTGTGATTTCACTTTTGCAGTGTGGAACACCTTGACCTCTCCAAAGCTTCAAACGCCAAACATTGTGGAGAATGAATCTAGTGAGGATGAATCCGAACAAGCTTGCTACATGATCCAAGGGAATGACTCCCTTAAGGTAAATTCAAAAACTCATCTAGATGATAGTGCTAGTTCTACCGGTGATGATTATATGATGCCGATGCATTAAATGAAGAACTATCTCTTGTTTGTGAAAATCTTTTACAAAAATACCAACTCTTGAAAAACAAAAACTTTAAACTAAAAGAAGAGAATAAGGATTTGTTTTCTAAACTTAACATGGCTTTGCAAGAAAATGTTGAAATTTCTAATGAAAGGGACTCATTGAAATCCCAACTTGACCTTGTCTTAAATGAAAACAAAATCTTAAAAAGTAAAAATGATTGTGATGATGTTTTGAAGAAAAATTAAGTTCTATCTTCAAAACATGATTTTGTTTTAAAAGAGAATGATTCTTTGAAAATAAAATTGTTTTAATTTCAAAGAAATTGGACTTGGTTTCTAAGGAAAATATTTCCTTGAAAAATAATTTAGATACTTATGTTTGCCATGCTTCATCATCTAGTATACCTATTACACGCTCCACCTCTTCTACTATTATTGAAAATAATATATGTATGTTAAAGAAGAGTGTTGATGGTTTGGGCTCCACTTTGAGCCAATGTGCCATTAACCACACACGGTGTAATCCATGTTTCGAAAGATACAAGTTCCACATATGCATGCACACCATACATGGCATACACATGCTCATCATGCTCACACACATGATTCCATTTATGCTCATGTGTACACTTGTACACATTGTTGACGTAAGGGCCACCTTGCAAAGTTTTGTTATGATAGAGTACATAATGTAAATTTTGCAAATAAATTTGTTTGGGTTAGAAAAGGTGCTAACCCCCATGAACCCAATAGAGTATGTGTACCAAAATCACTACTATTTTATTTGATGCAGGTGTGGGCTCTCACATGACGTGAGAGGTATTGGTACCTTGAAGTGAATGCGTTCCGAGCTATATGGTGAATCTTTTGGATGCATCACTTTCAAGAAAAGTTTGGTGGGAGGACCACCATGGTTTGGAGTTCTAGAGATTAGCCCTAATAGTTTTGGTAACTATCTCTAACTACCATTTAGTTTACATGCTTTCATATTGTTGATTTTTAGCATGTTTTAGTTTTTCATGATTGTTATTAATGTCATGTTATTTATACTTATGACATACATGTATAGCAATTGAGATACACCCATGTTCATATGGATTCATATTTTGTGCTCTCAATATAGTTTAGCTATTGTGTATATTGTAGATCTAAAGCATGTGTATCTACCCTAATGATCATGTTTGGTTTTTTGCACTTCATGTTTTAATTACATGTTTAGATGCAACTTTCATTAAAACATGTGTATATACTTGTACAACTAATGAGCCACATTTAATTTTTGAATGTTTGTGCTTAATTGCTCATTTGTATCCATTAGATGTACTAGTATAGCCTAGTTTTGATGATTCGTGCATTTTAACTTGTATTCCCTATTTTGTACATGTTTTCATTCTAATATGTTTAACTTCATGTATATATTAGTTTTGATTAAACTTTAGATATACATGTATACCCTTGAGTCACTTACTTTTTATGCGAAATTTTATTATGGACTCACTTGTGTTTGGGATCTGTATGTATACTTTTAGTTTTAACTAAACATATATATACCTTGAAGTATATTTAGCTTAGATGATTTTCATATTTTTGGTAAGAAATTTCATATGAGATTTATTGCCTATTTCCATGATTTCATTGATTACATGGCTTTTTACACTCTATGTTTGATGTTTACTCATGATTTGTTTCTATGAGATTATATGAGCTTTATTGCTAATTTACTGCTGATGATTGTGTGATTTTCATGCTTTTATGGATATATTCTCGTTTTATTCCTTACTTGAAGGATTTCGCACTAGTTTTCAAATATTGTCTTCAAACTAGTCATTATTCTTCAATTGGTAGAGTTTTCAAACATATTAAACTATTTTCAAATCCTATTTTTGAAAATCCCACCAACCCAAGGGCGGATGGATGGGCGACCATGCCTTGTATGCTCAAATAGAAAATCTATTTAAACATGAGCATGAAAGGGAGGTCTTTATGAGTTATACACTTGATCCTCATTGTATTTTCAACTGGTATCTCAATTGATATTTTCATGTTTGTATACTCATTTGTGTTTTCTATATATGTATGCTTCAAACTTCAAATAGAATCAATTTCAATTGGTATTTACATTTTCATATATATATATATGTGATTTGATTGTGCTTACTATATCTTTACATCTTAAAGTACAAATTATGTTTATGCTAAGCTTGATTTACTCCTTAATGTCAATTAAGTTTCAATTGGTATCTTATACAAGCTTATGCATTATTTTTATTGGTATTTCATAAAGGGGAGAAAATTCATACTTTATCTTTCAATTTGTATCTTTCAATCGAGTTTATTTTGATGAAAAATACTTTATTTTGGGATTTGCTAACATTTTCAATATTGGTATCATGTTTCATTTTAAATTGGTATCTATATTGATATGAGTTATGTTTATCTAAAATAATTTGGTTTTTACTTTCAATTGGTTGTTACTTTCATTTGGTATCAAGATTTTCAATATATATTTCAATTGGTATCAAAACATATAATGTTTCATTTTCTATTGGTATCAAAGATTTATAAGGCATTTTAAATTGATATCAAGATATTTTCAATTGGTATCTGAAAAACACCTAGAGGGGGGGTGAATAGGTGTTATTGCTAATCTAACAATCTTTTTAAAACTAAGTATGATGAATGATGCAACGATCTCTCAAAATAAGACTAAGAGCCGAATACCCCATGAGAGGTTCTGAACTCCTTCCTCCCAATTCCCCTTGAATGGGTTAGAGGTGCGCAATGCAACCTTGTTGTATGAGAATTGATCGAACAAAGCAAAGTATGATGCATGAATAGTGAGATGCACACAATATATCACAAGTATCACAAGCTTGAAATAATAGCACAAATGAAGAAACAAGATCACAAGCAAGTAATAGAAAGCAATATAGTGCAATAGAAATTTAAAGCAAGAATGGACACAAGGCAATCGCAAACACAAGATGTTTGTTTCGAGGTTCGAGCCACCGCTCTACTCCCGCCTTCACCTCCGTGAAGGGTTTCCACTATCCACCGAGGACGATTACAACGGTCTACCGAAGACCCGAGCACCGAGCTCCACCAAGTACAATAACCTCACCGAAGAGGTGTCTCCACAAGAACAAGAAGAGGAACAAGAACAAGAGTGATCACAACAAGATCACCAAACTCTTTTACAACACTCTCACTCTTTTTACAACTTCACTATAGAATGAGTAAGGGATTTTTGGCTCTATGAAGTGTAGTGAGAAAAACTCAGTTGTAGAGATGATTTTTTGCAAGGGAACACAACTGAAAACTAGCTCAAGAAAGAATTGGAAATGGAGAGCTTAAACACTTTTCTTTTCTCTTTTGAAAACTTTGAAAACTTGAGGATTTTTCTTGGTATGTAGAAAGAGAGTCTTCTCCTCTATTTATAGGGAGAAAAATAGGTTTAAAACAATTTATTTAGAGCTTATTTGCTCTGAAAAAGAACTGAAAAACCCTGTAAAAGTCTGCCAAAAAACAGATCAAAAAACAGATTTCAGAATTGCACAAAAGAGGAAAGAGCCGTTGGGCAGCAGCAGGCTTGGCGGTCGACCGGGCCGGTCGACCGCCAGCTCAGTTGGCCAAAGAGCCGTTGGCTCGGGTCTTCTGGCGGTCGACCGGCCGGTCGACCCAGAAAACCGAGAGAACAAGCCTGCTCTCAGTTTTCCTCTAGCGGTCGACCGGACGGTCGACCCAGAAAACCCGAGAGCACTCCTGCTCTCAGACAGTCGACCGCCCGGTCGACCGTAGGACGTGCACAGACATGCACGCCCAGGCACAGTGGCCGGTCAGCCTGAAACAGGAAAACAGTATATTTTTTGACTTGAAAAATTTTGCAAAATAATTTTTGACTTTAAGGAAACTTAAGTAATATGCTAGTAGGGGTATATAAACAAGATCTAAACATGGTATTTATTTTGTAAAATATAGAGTCATGTAAATATATTTTTAAGGCATGAAACCTAATTTAAACATGGAAACTTAAATACAAGACTCACATTTTAACAAAAACTAAATTGTGTGTGTGTATCCTAGAGCCAATATCCAACACTCAACCTTTAACATTCTATTCTTACAATGTTCTAGGGACTTCAAGGCTTCAAGAGGGGCTATCTCCACATGATCTTCAATTTTGCATCTTGAGCCCAAATTGAGTTGTCTTGAGTCCAAAGCACCTTCCTTTAGGGAAGAAGACATCTATTTGAGATAGAAACCTGAAACACACTTAAACAACAATTGATATTAGTACAAATAACTAATATGTTTTGTAATCATCAAAACACACTAAAAACGGGTGATTGTAACCTTGGGCCAACAATCTCCCCCTTTTTGATGATGACAAAACATATAGGTTATTTAAATAAAAATGGAAGAAGAGCTTTTAAAGCTCCCCCTCAAATAATGCTATGTATAAAAAAAAATGTCAATGAAGAGCTAAATACATAAGGCATTGAAAACACATAGTTTTGTCAAAAACTCAAATGCAAAACACATAATTTTATTAAAAACTCAAATGCATCAAGATATTTTATCAAAAACTCAAATGCATCAAGATATACACAATAAACAACCAAAACAATCAAACAAACTCATATTTTTTTCTCCCCCTTTTTGTCATACATCAAAAAGGGTTAAACAAACAAAATAGAAGAAAGTTTTTTTTTTTTTTTAAGAATCCATAATGCAAACATTCAACTCACCACAAATAAATGAAAATCTAGCATAATCTAGAGGTTTAGTAAAAATATCGGCAAGTTGAAAATCGGTAGAAGCATAATCAATATCAATATCACCTTTCTCATAATGATCTCTAAGAAAGTGATACCTAATGTCAATGTGTTTGGTTTTACTATGTTGATTTGCATTCTTTGTCATGTGAATAGTACTAGTATTATCACAAAATATTTTAACATGATCAAAGTGTAAATCATAGTCAAGGAGAGTATGTTTCATCCAAAGAACTTGTGCACAACAAGCTCCGGCTGCAACATACTCCGCCTCAGCGGTTGAAAGGGCTACCGAATTTTGCTTTTTGGAAGACCAAGATACAAGACAATTACCTAGGAATTGACATGTTCCACTTGTGCTCTTCCTATCTACCCTACAACCCGCATAGTCGGCATCCGAAAAACTCTTCATATCAAATAGTCTGGTTTTCGGATACCACAAACCCATTTCAATAGTGCCCTTAAGGTATTTAATTATGCGTTTTACCGCTACTAAATGAGACTCCTTAGGACATGATTGAAAACGAGCACAAAGACAAACGGAAAACATGATATCCGGCCTACTAGCCGTCAAATACAATAAACTACCTATCATGCTACGATAAACTTTAATGTCTACACTTTTACCTTGTTCATCCTTATCAAGCATGGTAGTTGTTGCCATTGGAGTTTTGCTCACTTTATATCCTTCAAGCCCGAACCTTTTGATGAGTTCCTTTGTGTACTTGGCTTGATTGATGAAGATCCCATCCGTCCTTTGCTTGATTTGGAGTCTAAGGAAATAGTTGAGCTCCCCCATCATAGACATTTCAAATTCATCCTTCATGCATGATTCAAAAGCTTGGCAAAGAGATTCATTAGTAGAACCAAAAATAATGTCATCAACATAAATTTGCACAATAAGAATATCTTTTTCTACATGTTTTGTAAACAAAGTTGTGTCCATTTTACCTTTCTTAAAACCATTTGAAATCAAAAATGAAGAAAGTCTTTCATACCAAGCCCTAGGGCTTGTTTTAAACCATAAAGAGCTTTATCTAATTTAAATACAAAATCCGGATGTGTAGGATCAACAAACCCGGGGGGTTGTTCAACATACACCTCCTCTTCAATAAAACCATTTAGAAAAGCACTATTAACATCCATTTGAAATAATTTAAAATCTTTATATGAGGCAAATGCTAGTGTCATCCGTATGGCTTCAAGCCGTGCTACGGGTGCAAAGGTTTTCTTCAAAATCGATTCCTTCGATTTGAGTGTAACCTTGGGCAACTAACCTAGCTTTATTCCTAACAACGTTACCCGATTCATCCAACTTGTTCTTAAAGATCCACTTAGTACCAATTGTTGGTCTATCGTGGGGCCTAGGAACAAGGTGCCAAACTTGGTTGCGCTCAAATTGATTGAGCTCCTCTTGCATGGCTAGCAACCAATATGAATCGGCCTCGGATTCGAGGACGTTCTTGGGTTCAACATGAGAAATAAATGCATAATGTCCACAATAATCATGAAGTTTAGAGCGAGTGGTTACCCCTTTTGATACTTCACATATGACGAGGTCCTTGGGATGATGAGGATTGTATCTCCAACCCTTTGGAAGTTGTTGAGTAGGCTCCACTTCATTTGTTTGATTTTCATTTCCTTGAGCCTCTTCTATTTTAGCTTCACTTCCTTCATCATCCTTTGGCTTGTCTCCCATAGTAGTAGTATCCTCCAAGGTCACTTTCTCCAAGCCTTCATCCAAAGCATCTATTTCTACAACATTCTTAGCAAACAAGTTAGATTCTTCAAACTTAACATGTATAGATTCCTCAATAGTCAAAGATGATTTATTGAAGATTCTATAAGCCTTACTTGTATTAGAATACCCAACAAAAATTGCCTCATAAGCTTTAGCATCAAATTTTCCTAAATTATCTTTTGTATTTAAAACAAAACATTTGCATCCAAAAACTTTGAAATATGAAACATTTGGTTTTCTAGAAAAGTACATTTCAAAAGAAGTCTTTGAAGTATTTTTACACAAGAAAACACGATTTGATATATAGCATGATGTATTTACGGCCTCGGCCCACAAATAATGTGGTAGACCATATTCACTTAGCATTGTCCTAGCCATCTCTTGTAAAGTTCGATTTTTCCGTTCAACTACTCCATTTTGTTGTGGAGTTCTAGGACAAGAAAGTTCATGCTTAATTCCATGTTCTTGACAAAAAGTGGTAAAGGGTTGGTTAATGAATTCACCTCCTCTATCACTTCTTATTCTTAAAATCGAAACATCTTTTTCTTTTTCAACTCTTTTCTTAAAAGTTTGGAAATACGAAAATGCTTGATTTTTGTGTTCAAGAAAGAAAACCCAAGTAAAACGTGAAAAATCATCAACTAAAACAAATGCAAATCTATTCCCACTTAGACTTTTGGTTTGTGTAGGGCCAAATAGATCCATATGGATTAACTCCAAAGGACGTGATGTCATGATATTCTTAATTGACTTGAAAGAAGACTTAGTTTGTTTCCCAAATTGACATGCGTCACAAACTCGGTCCATTTCAAAACTCAAACAAGGAATACCTTTCACCATTTCCTTTGTGTTTAACCTAGATATGTGGTCAAATGAAATATGGCCTAATCTTCTATGCCACAACTAAGAGTCGTCATCGAGGGCTTTTAAACAAGTAATATTACAAGACATATTAGACATATCTATCATATAAACATTACTTTCACGAAAACCGGAAAACACACAAGTATTAGAAATTCTATCAATTACTTACAAGCTATATGATCAAAAACAACATCAAAACCTTTATCACAAAGTTGACTAACACTCAAGAGGTTATGCTTGAGTCCATCAACTAAAACTACATTTTCAATTAAAGGGGATGTGCCGAGTTTTACATTACCAATACCGATGATTTTACCCTTGGCATCATCTCTGAAGGTGACGGTGCCACCTTCATGGTATCTTGATAGGGTTGCAAAGTGTTGATGTCCCAAGTCATGTGCCTTGAGCAACCACTATCAATATACCACAATCCTCTACGTCGTTGGGCTTTGGAAGGTACCTATATCATTTAACAAAATTGTTGACTTTGGTACCCAAACTTTCTTGGGTCCTTGAAAGTTAGTGTTTCGAACCCATACATTATGATAAGATGCACTTAGTCTATCATAGCAAAAATTGGCTAAGTGTCCTTTCCGCCCACAATGTGAACATGAGAACACTCTTCCATACATGAAGGCATGATGAGTGTGTGAAGTGTGAGCATGCTTTGGGGTTTGCCACGATGTAAAGGTTGTGTGGTATGAACATGAGCATGAGCATGGTGAACATTTTCTTAGGGGCTTGTTTCTTAGGAAACACGGCCTCTATCTTCTTCTTATCAAACTCACAATTTTTTAAAACAATTCCCAATGAGTCTATTCTTTCTTTAAGCATGGTAATCTCATTAGAATCAATTTGTGGAGACTTGCCTTTACAAGAAATTTTATACTTGTCAAAATCTTTTTGAGTGGAAACAAGAGTGGAAAGTAATTCATCCTTTTCTTTAGAAATAGTAAAGACTTGAAGATTAAGAGATTCATTTTCCTTTTTCATTTTTAAATACTTTTTCTTTAGGGAATCATAATTATGTGATAATTCTACAAAAGCTTCTCCTAGTTCATCCATGGAAAGTTTATCATTAGGAGAAGTGGAAGGGGTTACCTTGCTTGTGCTTTCATTAGCCATGAAGCACATGTTGGCGGTATCAATCTCCTCCTCGGATTCGCTCACGGAATCTCATGTAGCTTTCATTGCCTTCTTCTTGTGAGGCTTCTTTGAGGTGGAGGGCTTCACTTTATCGGGACACTCCGCCACTATGTGTCCCGGTCTTTGGCAATTAAAGCAAATGATCTTTCTTTCTTCTTTGCCTCCTTGCCATCTCTTCCTTCCTTAAAATTTAGCCTTGTTGTACATCCTCCGGACGTTCTTCACAAGAAGTGAGAGCTCTTCGTCATCTTCTTCTTCATCGTCTTCGTCGGAGTGTGTGGATTGACTTTTGAAGGCTATTGTCTTCTTCTTGGAAGGAGCCATGTCCTCCCTCACTTTCCTCTCCATCTCATGGGTTTTGAGGTTCCCAATGAGACCAATCAATTCCATCTCTTCCTTGTCATTGAGTTCCTTCAAGGTTGTTGCTTTTACTTCCCATGAAGGAGGAAGAGTCCGGATGATCTTTCTAACTCTTTGATCATTATCAATAGCATCACCTAGAGAAGAAAGTCCATTAGTAATCTTTGTAAATCTTGTAACCATATCATCTATGGTTTCATTTTCTTGCATGCAAAAATTCTCATATTGGGACCGAAGAAGGTCAATCTTAGCCCTCTTCACTTGTGAGGTCCCTTCATGTGTAACTAGAAAATGTGTCCAAATTTCATATGCGGACTTGCAATGAATAACTCTAGCTATGTCATCATCATTAAGGGCTTGAAGTAGTGCATAGTGAGCCCTAGCATTGGCATCAAATTCTTTGGTCTCTATTTCGGACCAAGTGGATTCATCACCGGGGGTGCACTAAAGGGTTTGGTCACGGCCTTTGCAACTCGACTACCTAGAGATTGCAAGAAAACGGTCATCTTAACTTTCCATATGGGAAAGTTAAGTCCATCAAACTTAGGAGGGGTTTTAATTCCATCGGCCATTTTTACTAAGTGAATATGAATGAAATGATTAGCAAAATTAGGATCTCTCTAAGGTTGTTAAGCCAAATCCTAGAGTCCAAGCTCTGATACCAATTGAAAAACACTAGAGGGGGGTGAATAGGTGTTATTGCTAATCTAACAATCTTTTTAAAACTGAGTATGATGAATGATGCAACGATCTCTCAAAACAAGACTAAGAGCCGAATACCCCGTGAGAGGTTCTGAACTCCTTCCTCCCAATTCCCTTTGAAAAGGGTTAGAGGTGCGCAATGCAACCTTGTTGTATGAGAATTGATCGAACAAAGCAAAGTATGATGGATGAATAGTGAGATGCACACAATATATCACAAGTATCACAAGCTTGAAATAATAGCACAAAGGAAGAAACAAGATCACAAGCAAGTAATAGAAAGCAATATAGTGCAATAAAAATTTAAAGCAAGAATGGACACAAGGCAATCGCAAACACAAGATGTTTGTTTCGAGGTTCGAGCCACCGCTCTACTCCCCGCCTTCACCTCCGTGAAGGGTTTCCACTATCCACCGAGGACGATTACAACGGTCTACCGAAGACCCGAGCACCGAGCTCCACCAAGTACAATAACCTCTACCGAAGAGGTGTCTCCACAAGAACAAGAAGAGGAACAAGAACAAGAGTGATCACAACAAGATCACCAAACTCTTTTACAACACTCTCACTCTTTTTACAACTTCACTATAGAATGAGTAAGGGATTTTTGGCTCTATGAAGTTTAGTGAGAAAAACTCAGTTGTAGAGATGATTTTTTGCAAGGGAACACAACTGAAAACTAGCTCAAGAAAGAATTAGAAATGGAGAGCTTAAACACTTTTCTTTTCTCTTTTGAAAACTTTGAAAACTTGAGGATTTTTCTTGGTATGTAGAAAGAGAGTCTTCTCCTCTATTTATAGGGAGAAAAATAGGTTTAAAACAATTTATTTAGAGCTTATTTGCTCTGAAAAAGAACTGAAAAACCCTGTAAAAGTCTGCCAAAAAACAGATCAAAAAACAAATTTCAGAATTGCACAAAAGAGGAAAGAGCCGTTGGGCAGCAGCAGGCTTGGCGGTCGACCGGGCCGGTCGACCACCAGCTCAGCTGGCCAAAGAGCCGTTGGCTCGGGTCTTCTGGTGGTCGACCGGCCGGTCGACCCAGAAAACTCGAGAACAAGCCTGCTCTCAGTCTTCCTCTAGCGGTCGACCGGACGGTCGACCCAGAAAACCCGAGAGCACTCCTGCTCTCAGACGGTCGACCGCCCGGTCGACCGTAGGACGTGCACAGACATGCACGCCCAGGCACAGTGGCCGGTCGACCGGGCCGGTCGGCCGGTCAGCCTGAACAGGAAAACAGTATATTTTTTGACTTGAAAAATTTTGCAAAATAATTTTTGACTTTAAGGAAACTTAAGTAATATTCTAGTAGGGGTATATAAACAAGATCTAAACATGGTATTTATTTTGTAAAATATAGAGTCATGTAAATATATTTTTAAGGCATGAAACCTAATTTAAACATGGAAACTTAATTACAAGACTCACATTTAACAAAAACCAAATTGTATGTGTGTATCCTAGAGCCAATATCCAACACTCAACCTTTAACATTCTATTCTTACAATGTTCTAGGGACTTCAAGGCTTCAAGAGGGGCTATCTCCACATGATCTTCAATTTTGCATCTTGAGCCCAAATTGAGTTGTCTTGAGTCCAAAGCACCTTCCTTTAGGGAAGAAGACATCTATTTGAGATAGAAACCTGAAACACACTTAAACAACAATTGATATTAGTACAAATAACTAATATGTTTCGTAATCATCAAAACACACTAAAAACGGGTGATTGTAACCTTGGGCCAATAGTATCTTTTAGTATCTTAAAAATTTTGTTTCCTTTCAATTCGTATCGTAAAAATGTTTTATTTATTTTCAATTGGTACCATAATGCTTTGATGTATACTTTTATCATAAATTGATATACTTTTCAAGTGGTATCATAATGTTTTGATACGTATTGCTTATATGCAAGGGATGCTTAACATCTTCTCTATATATAGATTCATGACGTGTGTATCTCATATTGAGGAGTTGACCTCTCTTTGCTATGTAGTACACGTGTGTAGGGGAGCTTCACATCTCCTTTTATATATCATATATTATGCGTTATGTGATTAGGGTTTAGTCATCTCTTTTTTATGTAATGCATTTATGCATGGGGAGTTAACTTTACGTCTCTCCTCTTCATGAATGTGTATCACATATACATCCTTCTTTTTTGATTTAACTAAAAGGGAGAATTTTTTTTTTTAGTTTTTTTATGTCCCTTTGTTAATGATTTGACAAAAAGGGGGAGAGAAATTTGGAGTTTTATATAAGTATGTTTATGCATGATTTCCTTATTTTATACAAAAAGGGAGAAAAGAATTTTAGAGTTTTATATATACATGTTTATGCATGATTTCCTTGTTTTATACAAAAAGGGAAAAGAATTTTGGGAGTTTTATATATGCATGTTTATGTCATTTATATGCATGTTTATTTTTTTAATTGGTATGAGAGCATATATGTTTTGTTTTCAATTGGTCTCAGAGCATATATGTTAATATGTGTCATTTATTTTATGCATACATTGAATATCTTTATTGTTTAGTGCTACGCATGAGTTAAGGGGGAGCTTCTATGAAGCTTAACTTTAATCCATGCATATATAACTCCATGAGTATTGCCGTCATCAAAAATGGGGAGATTGTTGGCCCAGAGGCCCATCACTCTAGTTTTGATGATGATTAACTCATGTAGTTATAGTTGACTAATAATCTTGTGTTTAAATAATTTCAGCAATTGACCAAGATATTAGTAGGTGTTTCGCTTCAACAAAGGAGTTTGAAGCTTTCACATGTTGATTCAAGAGTTAGAGTGTCAATATCGCATCTAGTACTCGGTTAGAGTCAAGCTCGTTGGATCGTGTTTGGATCAAGTCGACTTAAAGAAAGAGTTCTACAAGAAGACTTCGGTTTGTGTTTAGTTTAGTATGTTTAGATCTTGTATAAAGGTAGATAGTATTGATATGCTCAAGTTCATATACACACACAAGTTTAAATGTTTTTTTTGTCGGTCTAACCAATTTTTGGTTTTCATGTCAAAAATATAGATAGATATCTTTTTATGTATATTGGATTATGTCCATATACAATATGCTTCAAATTTGTTTCAATATTATGTTTTTGTATTTACATGAGTTTTAGAGGAAAAGGTTTTCCATTTCAAAGTTTGGTTTTTTGAAAATACGATTTTTGTTTAAAGGACAAATTTCAATATCACAAAAATGGTTCAAATAGTTTGTATTATGTGTTGAATTTTACTCGCACATATTTGTATTTCAAAGATATTATAAGAACTTATTTTTATGAAATTTATGTGATTTTATGGGATTTAATCGAAGATAAAATGACAAGTTTTTAATCCCTTAAACTGTTGGACCTGGCTGTCTGCCGGTCGACGGGCCGGTCGACCGAGGCAGAAGTCGGCCGATCGGTCCGGTCGATCGATGTGCACAAACGTGCACGGCCATTAGGCTGGAGGGCCGGTCGACCGCCAGAGAGCTCTACTCTCTTGTTCTGGCCACGGTCGATCGGGCGGTCGACCGGCTGAGAGCAGCTGCTCTCTGTTTCTAGGTACGGTCGACCAGGTTGTCGCCGGAGGACAACGGTCATAAAAATGACCGTTGGTCGATCGACCGGGCGGTCGACCGGAAGGACATTTCTGCCCTTTCCAGACTGCCAACGGGTAGATTTTTGGAGGGTTATAAATAGGCCCCTCCTTAGCTGATTTCATCAAGAATTTCAAGAGCAAAATTTTCTATTTTTCTTAGTGTTTTAGCAACAAGTTTTCAAAGAGTTTTTGGGTTATAAAGATCTATCTTTATTTGTTTTAAAGTGTTGGAAAAATCAAAGAAAAATAGAGTCTTTGGGAATTGGTTTTGTTCTTCATTTCTATAGCTATTTAGAAGTTTTCCCAAGAGTTTTTCTTTGTGATTTATTTTCTAAACTCTTTGTTTTCTCAGACTTGAGCTTTGATATTTATCCTATCTATTAGGATCTTGTTTTGTGAGAAAAATTAGTTTGTCATTTAGTGAGACCACCAAGAGTTGTAAACCTTCTTTTATTTGAGTTCCCTCTTGTGTAGATTTGAGTGTGGAGGTTGTATTGGTATCTCTCTAAGTGTAGAGGTGATTGAGATTGTTGTTTGGCTTTGAGCTTTATCCCTCTATTGAGAGGTTGATCTTGTTTTGGCTAAGTGCCCATCCCTCTAAGTGTAGAGGTGATAGTTGTTGTGTCTTACCTCTTGTGAAGAGGTTGTGTTTGTTGGAGAGAGGAGTTGTGTACTCCTTGTTTGTATTACACAAATCCTCAGTGGAGGTTCCCTGTGTGGGAAGTCCTGTGTGGACGATATAGGGGAAATCCTTCGTGTGAAGGCGGGGACGTAGAGCAGTGGCTCGAACCTCGAAACGTATCTTTGTGTTTGTGATTGATCCACTATCTCTAAACCCTCTCTTATTATGCATTTCATCATATTGTTCATATCATATTTTATATGCTTGGTATTGTTTGTGTGCCATACTTGTGTTCAACCAAGAGATGTTCAAATAGCACCTCAACTCTTATTTAGAGGAATTTAAAGGAGATAGTTCAGAGCCCTTCACCGAGAATTCGGCTACACTCTTTGGTTACACTAAGTGTGTTACAATTTATTTTAATTCCATATCATTTGTCATTAGATTAGCCTTACACCTATTCACCCCCTCTCTAGGTGTTCTTTCAAACCTTTGCCGAGACTGAAGAGCCGTTGGATGTAGAGCAATGGCTGGTTGAAATGACCAATCTCTTAAATGTGGCTCATGTTCCTGAGGATGATCAGGTGGAGGTAATCAAGATCCAACTGATAGATGTGGCTGGACATGGTGGATTGCTGAGGAAGAAAGGTTGGAAAAGCCGATCGCTTGGGAGAAGTTCACTGCGAGCAATTATAAGAGATTTTTTTCAAAGACTGCTAGGAGGGAGATTGAGCAGCAATTCATTAATCTGCGATAAGGGAGCCATTCAGCAGACGAGTATGCCACGAAGTTTCTGAGGTTGAGCGAGTTTGCTCCATATATAGTGGCAGATGAAGAAGACCGGGCCAATCGATTTCAGCAGGGCTTGAGACTAGACATTTAGAAGTTCCTGGTGACACAACAACTGAGGACTTACTCGCAGATCCTTAGTACTGCTCGAGGCTTGGAGTAGGTAATGGATAAAGAGAGCAAGAGTAGGTTGCAGGCAAGGCCACTGAAGCGACCTCTCGATCAAATTACCAGGGCACCTCCAGCAAAATTCAGTGTAGCCCCATCGAGTAGATGATGTACACATGTTTTGCATTTAACTTATAACTTATAGATTACTTAAATCTTACAATAATATCTCAAATATTTTCTCTTTCAAAATGAGTTTTCAAAATACTAATATTTTTCTCTTTCTTTATGGATTTTGTGGGTGCAATTCACTGAAAACCCTCACGAGACAAAACTCGTCCTCTAGAGGTAACTTAGAGGTTTAACGGCTTGTTACACAAGCTCAGTGCAATCGCGCGACCTGCAAAAGTGGTCGAATAATCTTTGGTTTAATTTTTTTGTTTCGCTCGAGGATGAGCAAAAGATAGGTGTGGGATTGTGATTGTACACATATTTTGCATTCTTTTCATTACACTTCTACATTATCGTGTAATAAATCTGCTAATTTTTTTGTCTTAAATGTCTATTTTGTAGAAGATAATAATGAAGGGAAAGAGGATTAAACCAAATAAATACCAGTTAAAATAAGATTTAACTGGATCTATTTGGTTAGCTGAGGATGATCCCAGATCTAGTTAGAACAAATCAAGGATTGGGGCAAATGTTCAGCTGAAGATCAGAGCAAATTAGAAAGATAACACCAAATAGAAACTGACAAAATTCAGATTTCTATAAATCCATTTTGGTTAGCTAAAGATCAACCAAGGATAATATCAAATACAGAGGGATAAATGGATAGAGAGAGAGATCAACGGATGAGATGAAGCAAGTTTGACTTGAATTCTATCTGGATACATTTTAGTATTTGAATTATAACATTCGTTATCGAATCTCAAATATAATGATTCAAGATGATCCAGAAAAAAGATTTAAAGGGCTACAACTCTTATGTTGATAAATATTTCTAATTCTATCATTTGATAAGTGATATTCAGTAATCAACACGTCAACAGGCTGCAGATCAGAACTGAATATCCACATCAAATCAAGTTTGGAGATAAGGGGAGGATTCAAATTCGGAAATATCCAGCTTTTCCTATCTTCATACTCCTCTAACATCTGCATTTCTCCTATAAATTCCTGCAATCTCAAAGGCCAAGGGAGAAAAAGCAGAGATAGATTTTAGGCCAGTTTTTCATTGTTTGTAGCGTAGGTTTTTATTTTTATTTTATGTAATTTTTCTTTCTTTGTAAGTTTAGGATAAAAAAGAGGTTCATGTAAGTAAGATAGAGAGACTTATGTTGAGAGTGACACCGATGTAACCTCCTCCTTTCTTCCATCGTTTCTGCAAGCAATAAAAGGTAATTTTTTTTATATTCGTCTTTGCTTTCGTTTTCTTCTTCTTCTTTCTACTTTTCCTCTTTTGGTTTTGATGAGTATCTAAGTGAATCTAGAAGCATCATGTTTGTGTGAGTGCCACCGATATTTCATGATGATCTTCTCCTCCTCAAGATTCTGTATCATTTCATTCTTGTTCATCTTGATGATGTAATGCGAATGAGGACTGAGCTCGATCTTATGGGTTATGCGTTGATCGCCTCTGAAGTAAGGTAAAACATGCAAGGGTTCCAGGTAAGTCATCAACCAAAGGAGGTAAGTTTTTCTTTTAATTTTAGTGTAAATTACCAACACCACAATTATCCAAATCTCTTTCACTCTTTTTCAACTTCTTTGTATATATCCACTTCCAATTTCTCCACCTTCTCTATCTACCACTTTCTTTCTAATTTAACTTTAACTCTATTTTTCTTTTTCCTTTTTAAAAACTAAAAGAAGAATTTTTAACCATTAATGGTAGCATAAAAGAGAATTTGCTTAAAAAGCTTCCATCGCTAGTCCCTCCTTGTGGATCACGACTTGCATAGCCACTTGCTAACGCGGTAGAATTGAGCACTTGCACATCTCTATTTTAAAGTTCTGAAATTCTGTATTTGTGTGCAGGTTCAATCTCAATCAGTAGACGCCAAATCGCTCTTCCCCACCAATAATGATCTGTGATTTCTGCCAAAGGATAGGACATCTACGGAGGAATACTTGTGGGATAATGGTCAATGCCTCGCTTGTGGATCCAGAGATCACCGGCTAGCATACTGCCCGATCAAAGGACAAAAGAGCACCATTCCCACCCTTCCAAGACCTAGAGTAAAGAAGAACCCTGCACCTGCAGGTAGAGGTACTCCGCTTCTCTCGGCATCAGTTGTTTGAACAGGCTCAGAGGAGGACTGGAGCAGGACGTGGGAGAGGCCATGCTTTTAATTTGACTGCGGATAGGCGAAAGCATCAGAGGAGGTGGTAGCAGATACCATTCTCTGTTAATCTTTTCCAGTTATATCGCTGTTTGATTCTGGAGCTTCGCATTGCTACATATCCACTAGATTTGTCAACATACATTCTATACACTGATGATATAGACACTCAGTGGGAGATTAATACTGAGAATGGGATTATAACCACTAATAGGGTATGTAAATCATGCGCCCGTAGAAGTCTGTGGGAGAAAGTTAAGTGTAGATATGTTTGTGATAGACACTAGTGGATATGACATGATCCTAGGCATGACATGGCTTAGCAAATATCATGCGATGATGATTACCGAAGGAAGAGTGAGATATTCAAAATTTCAAACCAGCTAGACTTCCAGTTCATTGGGGAATCGAAGGCGTCTAGAAGCAACAACAAAAGGAAATTTTGCACTATCGAAGCTCATGAGGAGCTGATACCAATAGTGAAAAAATTCCTTGATGTGTTCCCAGAAGATCTCTAGGACGTCCGCCAGATCGAGACGTGGAGTTTTCCATAGAAGTCATTCCGAATACGGCTCCAATTTCTAAGCACCATATCGGATGGCACCTATGGAGCTAGGGAATTAAAGAAGCAGCTGTAGGAGTACTTGGATAATGGATTTATCAGACTCAGTGTTTCAACATGGGAACCTCCGGTGTTATTAGTAAAGAAGAAGGATGGTAGTAGGAGAATGTGCATTGATTATCGAGAACTGAATAAGGTCACCATCAAGAATAAATATCCTTGCCCAGGATAGACAACCTGTTCGATCAACTTAGTGGAACTAAGATATTCTCGAAGTTAGATCTCCGATATGGATATCATCAGCTGAAGATGAAGAAGGAGGACATTCTGCAGACGACCTTTAGGACTCGTTACGGTCATTACGAGTTTCTAGTGATGCCATTTGGAGTTACCAATACTCCAGTAATTTCATGGACTTGATGAATAGGGTCTTCTCTCTGTTCTTAGATTAATTTGAGGTCATATTCATT
This sequence comes from Agave tequilana, assembly GCA_038442645.1. Taxonomy (NCBI): domain Eukaryota; kingdom Viridiplantae; phylum Streptophyta; class Magnoliopsida; order Asparagales; family Asparagaceae; genus Agave; species Agave tequilana. The sequence continues at coordinate 172,505 of JAVJIF010004752.1, forward strand.
GATGATATTCTGATTTATTCCAAGAATGAAGAGGAGCATGCAGAACTCTTGAGGATTGTGTTGCAAACCCTTCAGTAGGAGAAACTCAGTGCCAAACTGAGTAAGTATGAGTTCTGATTGAAGAGCGTGGTATTTTTTGGACATATTGTTTCAGAAGAAGGCATCTCAGTGGATCCCAGCAAGGTTCAGGCGGTGAAAGATTGGCCCGTTCCAAAGTCGAAAACCGAAATTAGGAGTTTTCTGGGGTTAGCTGGATATTACCGGAGGTTCATGCAGGACTTTTCAAAAATTACCGAACCTCTGGCCAAGCTTACCCGAAAAGGGGAAAGTATGTATGGACAGCAGAGTGTGCTGATACTTTTAAAGAGTTGAAGAACAAATTAATTTTGGCTCCAATCTTGAAGATACCTTGTGGGACTGGAGGTATTGTCATATATAGCGGCGCATCGGGACAAGGATGGGGCTGTGTACTAATGCAGCATGGACATGTGATAGCCTATGCATCCAGACAATTAAAGCCACATGAGAAGAATTATCCTACGCATGACTGGAGCTCGCAACAGTAATGTTCGCCTTGAAGATTTGGAGACACTATTTGTTGGGCGATCAAGTGCTGATTTATACTGACCATAAGAATTTGAAGTATATTTTCACTCAAAAGTAACTGAACATGCGACAAAGGCGGTGGTTAGAGTTGATGGCCGATTATGACATTGATCTACAATATCACTCTGGGAAGGTCAATGTAGTACCAGATGCTTTGAACAGAAAGCCTGGAACTTGTATGGTGATGTAGATACTCAGCAAAAATAATTTCTTAAGGAGATGAGATGGATGGAACTAATGGTGACACGGAGGACTAATGTGTTGGCCCGGAGGCTTTCCTCTATAGTTTTGATGATGATTAACTCATGTTGTTATGTTACTAATAATCTTGTGATTTTAGTTCAGATCATTAAGTAAGATATTAGTGGTGATTGCTTCAACAAGAGGTGTTTAGAAGCCTTCACTGGTGATTCCCGTGCCCGAGCATCAAGATCATACCTTTGCACTCGGTGGATCACGTTGGGATCGAGTCGGCTTGAAGATGGAAGATCATCAAGAAGACTTAGGTATCCTAGTTTTAGTTTAGTGTATTTAGATCCATTTGTAAAGATAAGAATAGTTGATATGCTCAAGTGCACAACACACACATTTTATGGATTTTGGTTTTCATGAATAGTTTAGATCAAAACAAGTTTAAATGGTTTTTATATATATTAGATGTGTTCGATATACATACATGCTTCACATCTTAGAAACTTATTTTGATATGCCTATTCATGAGTTTTAGGAAAAATCAGATTTCCTTATTGAAAAATTCAAGTTTGACAAAATACAAGTTTTGATTTTTTGGTAAAAATGTTATAACATAAAAAATAGTTTCATATGCTTGATATTTGAGCTAAACTTTTTATCACATGTTTATGTATCAATGCAAAATGATAAAACTATTTTTGGAGATTTTTACAAGAGATAAAAGAATTTTTAGAAATATATTAACTGTTTTTCTGACCCAGTTTCTAACGCAGAACTGTGCTGACAGGCCATGCCGGTCGACCGGGCGGTCGACGACGTGCACAGACCTGTGCACGTCCGCTGGCACAGTGGGCCGGTCGACCGGTCGACCGACCGGATCAGAGAGCCTTGCTCTCTGTTTCTGGGCGGTCGACCGAGCGGTCGACCGGAGCAGAGAAGTCTGCTCTCTGTATCTGGGCGGTCGGCCGTGCGGTGACCGGATTGCCCAACGGTCATATTTGTGACCGTTGGCGGTCGACCGCAAGCCTGTCAGGCTGCCAGATCAGCCTAACGGCTAATTTTCTGTTTGGCCTATAAAACCCCATTTCTTTGGGATTTTGGTTAAGATTTTCAAGAGCAAAAATTTCCTATTCTCTGGTTTATAAAACAAGTTTAAAAAGTGTTTAAGTGCCAAAAGCTTCATTTATTTGTTTTAAGTGTTTTGTTTTATTTCAAAGAAATTAGGTTTTGGGAATTTTTTTGAGCTAAAATTTCTATATCATTTTTGGTGTTTTCCCAAGAGAATTTCTTTGATCAAAACACTTGTTTTTTCCACACTTGAGCTATCATACTATCCTATTCTATTAGGATCTTATTTTGTGGAAAAAGAGAGATTGTTTGTGGTTGAAAGAAACCACTAGTTGTAAACCCTCCTTTATTTGTGTATCCCTCTTTGGTAGAGGTTGATCGGAGTGGTGTTTGGATCCCTCTTCGGTAGAGGTGATTGTGATTGTATTGGCTAGGGGCCTTATCCCTCTTCGGTAGAGGTGGATTGTGGTTGTATTGCCTCGGTGGCATTGTAAGGTTTGAGAGAGGAGTTCGGTACTCCTTTAGTGGATTAGAAATCCTCTCGGTGAAGGCGGGGACGTAGAGCTAGGGGCTCGAACCTCGGAACATATCTTTGTGTTTGCGTTTGATCCATTGTCTCTCTAACTCTCTCTCTCTTCTATTTTGTGCAAAGCATTATTCATATTGTCATATCATTCATACTTGTGTGTGCCTTGCATCTTTTATATTGTCATATCTATTGTATGATTGGTTGCTTGTGTGTGCCTCACTTGTACTTAACCACAAGAGCTTCATATAGCACCTCAACCCTTATCTAGGGGAATCAAGAGGAGTTAGTCCAGAGCCCTTCATGTTGGCCCAAAGGCCTTCCACTCTAGTTTTGATGATGATTAACTCATGTAGTTATGTGTACTAATAATCTTGTGATTTTAGTTTCAGATCATTAATCAAGTTATTAGTTGGTGATTAGCTTCAACAAGATGATTTGGAAGCTTTCACATGTTGATTCAAGAGCCCGAGCGTCAAAGATCATATATAGCACTTGCTCGGTGGATCTAATAGTTTTTGGTTCGAGTCGGCTTGGAGATTGCGCTCTACAAGAAGACATTGGTACCATAGTTTAGTTTGTGTTTAGATCCAAATTGTAAAGGTTAGAATAGTATGATATGCTCAAGTTCACAACAACATGTTTCATGTTTTGTTTTTCGGTTTTGGTTTAACCGATCTTGGTTTCATGAATTGATATATCAAAACAAGTTTACATGGTTTATGTATATTAGATTTGTTCTATATACATGCATGCTTCAACTTTCTAGACAAACTTAGTTTGATAGTCTATCTCATGTGTTTTATGTTTTGATATCTTTGACAAAACATATTTTGGAATTAAGGACAAAAACTATGATATGTATATGTTTTATGTATATTGGATTTCTATCCATATGCGTCATGCTTCAAAATTTTTAAATATCATGTTTTTGTATTTAGATGAGTTTTGGACAAAATGTTTTCTATTCAAAAATCCAAGTTTTAGAAAATACAGTTTTTGGTTTTTAGAAAATATTGTAAGATACAAAAATAGCTTTAATTGCTTGATATTTGAGTCAAAACTTTTATCGTATGTTTATATATCAATGCAAATTGTCAAAACTATTTTTGTGGATTTTTAGAGATTTAATGGGAATTTTTGGGATTAAAAATTACATGTTTTTGCTGACCAGAACAGCCTCTGCCAGGCTAGGTCGGTCGACCCGAACGGACGGCCGCACCAAGTAGCCGGTCGACCGACGTGCACGGATACGTGCACGCTGGCTGCCTATTGGACCGGCCGAACGCAGGGTCGACCGACTGCATGCAAGCTAGTGTCTGTTTGTTTCGGTCGACCGGGCGATCGACCGGTAGCTGGCAACGGGCAGAATTTGACCGTTGGACGGTCGAACGGCCGGTCGACCTGTAGTGCATTTCTGGCAGTTTTCTGCTTGCAACGGCTATATTTTTCTGGGTCTATAAATACCCCATTTGTGAGAGTTTTCTCTAAGATTTTTTGTGCGATTTTTTCCCTACTCTCTGGTGTTTTACAGCAATCAAAAGAAGTTTTGAACTCATATTGAACAATCTATTTGGAGTTTTTGCTAGGGTTTGGAAAACCAAAGAAAGGATTTTGGTGGGAAAAGTGTTTTGATTCATTTCTATATCTTGGTTTCAGTTTTTTCCAAGGATTTTTCTTTGTGATTTTGACTTCCATTCCATTGGTTTTCTCTACACTTGAGCTAAAATCTCTATCTATTCTATAGGATCTTTGTGTGGGAGAAAGAAATTGTTTGTGGTTGTTTGTTAGACCACCAAGTTATAAACCCTAACTTAGCTTGGCTTTGTGCCTTTCCCTCATTGTGTTGATGAGGTTGTGCTATTGGATTGTATCCCTCAAGTGGTGAGGTGATCCTTGTTTGCTTTGTGCTAATCCCTCAAGTTGTGAGGTGATTGTTTTTGTTGGATTGAAGCTTGCCTCAAGGACGAGGTTGTGGTTGTAAAGAGAGGAGTTGGGTACTCCTTGTGAGAGTTCTTTGTGGACTAGCTAGTGGATTAGAAATCCTTCGTGTGTCGAAGGCGGGGATGTAGAGCTGGGTGCTCGAACCTCGAAACATATCTTGTTGTTTGCGCTTGATCCATTGACTCTCTCTCTCTCTATCTCTCTCTTTACTTTGTGCCTTGCAACTATTCATATTGTGCATTCATAATTGCTTGGCTTGGTTGTGTGTGCATCGCTTGTTGATTGCACTTGAGTGTATTGCATTAAGTTTTTAAATTCCGCATTGAGTTCATAGATTAGCTATATCACCTATTCACCCCCCCTCTAGGTGATTTCAATTGGTACCAGAGCCTACGCTACTGATATTTAGGTTTAACCACCTAGGAGTGAGATCTTGGTTTGCTAATCTTTATTTGCATTTTCATTTGCACTCATCTAGTTTGCACTCATGGAAAGCCCTCCTATGTTTGACCATTTTAGACTTGATACTTGGAAGGCCAATATGAGTAGGCATTTAAAATCACTAGGTCATCTTATTTATTAAGCATCCACTTTAGAATCCTTCCCTAATAGTAGCAAACACAAAAAGGCTAATGCATTAGCACTTAGAGAACTTAGAGCATCTCTTAATGAACATCTTTTACCGGTGTTTGATCGTTATGACTCGGCTTTTGCAGTTTGGAGCATATTGACTTCTCCTGAGCTACCAAGAAAGTCCGAAGAGCATTGCTTCATGGTCCAGGGGAAGGACTCCCTTGAGGTACAATCGGATTCTGAATTAGATGAATGCTCTAGTTCCTATTGTGATGGTTGCTTAGAAGCTCAAACCTTAAATATGGAACTTGCCACAAAGCTTGAAAATTTCTTGGAAAAACACAAACTTTTGAAAGAGGATAATCTTGTCTTGAAAAATGAATTAACGAATTTGTGTTCAAAGTTTGAATTTGTTTTGCAAGAGAAGGAAGAGATCACTAGTGAACGTGACTCACTAAGATCTCAACTAGACCTTGCCCTTGATGAGATTGATTTTGAAAAACAAAAATGATTGTGATGATGTTGTGAAAAACAATGAGGTTTTATCTTCTAATTGGATTTTGTCTTAAAAGATAACCTTGTTTGAAAAATAAAATTGATTCTATTACAAAAGAATTGGATCTAGTTTTAAAGAAAAATGAACTTTAAAAATTGATATTGATTCTCATGTGTGCCATGCTAGTATAGCTTCTTCTTCTAGCACACCTATTGCATGCTCCACTTTATCTTCAAGTATTGAAAAAGATATAAATGTTTTGAAGAAAAGTGTTGAATGTTTGGGCTCCACTTTGAGCAATGTTCATTGAATCATACACGCTTGGAAACCTTGGTTCGTAAGAAACAAGTTCCAATTTGCATGCACACCCATCACGGCATACACATGCTTCCCACGATCACACACCATCACATGTATGCTCATGTGTACACATGTACACATTGTGGCCGAAGGCCATCTTGCTAGATTTTGCTATGATCGTTTACATAATGAAAATTTAGCATGTAATCTTGTTTGGGTTAGAAAAGAAACTAACCCAATGGACCCAAAAGAAAATGGGTACCAAAAACTACCTCCTTGACTTTTGAAGTAGGTGGGAGCTCTCGCATCACGTGAGAGTAGTGGTGCCTTGAGGTGGATGCGTTCTAAGCTTAAAAGAGAACCATTTGGATGCTTCACTCTCAAGGGGATTTGGTGGAGGACCACCATTGGTTTGGAGAACTAGAGAGGTGCCTTCATCGGTTTTGGTATCGATCTCTAACTCCCTTTTACATTTGCATGCTTTTCATGTTCATCATTTTATAGCATGTCATGTTTCATTGCTCATTATGATTATGCCATGTGATTTAGATTAGTGATATACATGTTTAGTTACTTGAGACACCCATGGACCTATCTTTGTGTTCTCACCTTGTTTTAAACTAATATGTATGTCCTAGATCTAATGCATGTGCATGTACATAATGATCATATATGTGTTTATGATTTTTGTTTTGTTTTGATATTTATAGCTTATTGTATTAAATGCCATGATTCTTAAATCATTGACATGCATGTATAGCTTATGAGATCACCCGTGTTTATATGGACCCATATGTTGTGTTCTCACCATTTGTTTAGCTATTATGCACATCATAGCTCTAATAGCATGAGGATTTACATAATGATCATGTTTATGATTTTCATGTTGATTTGTATCCCGTTTTATGCTTCATGTTTTGACTAATTGCTTGAATGATAGTTTTCATTAAGACTAGGATTTATACTTGTACAACTAGTAAGCTACAAATAGACCTTTATATATGTTTGTGCTTGAACGCTCATTTGTATTCACTTGATGCACTAGTATAGTCTAGTTTTGATGATTCTTGCATTTGACTTGTATCATCATTTTACTTATTTTGTTTTAACTTCATGTATATGTCCATCTTGTCCAAACTATCATTTATACATATACATCCTTGAGCCACGTGCCTTCATGCATATACCTTTGTGGTCTCATTGTGTTTAGGATATATATATATACTTTAGTTTGTACATGACATACATATACCTTGAAGTTTAAATCGTTGGATGAATTTCATGTTTGCTAGGTGATTTCACATTTATGATGAATTTCATGTTTTTAAGATGATTTCAATTGGTGATTTCACATCTGAGATGAATTTCATGTTTTCAATATTAAGCTTGATTGTCCATTTTCATGTTGATATGTTTCTCACAACACTTGTACACTCACCTTATTTTATGTTTTCTCATGACTTAGTTTTCATGAGTACAAATTGTGCTATATGGATTTTGAGTATTTTAGTGCCATGTGGTTTACATGTGTCTTCATGAAAAATTTTTTGTTATTCCTTGTTTGAAGGATCTCGTACTAGTTAATTCATATAACTAGTTGTGATATTCTTCCTTGGTAGTAGTTTTCAAACATACTATATTATAACCTATTTTTGAAAACCCCTACCATCTAAGGGTGGTTTGTTGGGCGATCATGTTCATGTATGCTTTAATATGAAAATCATTTAAATCTTGAACCATGATTGGGAGGATAGGTTATATGAGATATACACTTGATCTTATTGTTGTTTCAATTGGTATCATTGAATTCTTTCAATTGGTATCAATCTTGACGTTCTTGTATACTCATATATTTTTGTGTATGTATGCTTACATTTCAAAGAATATCAATTTCAATTGGTATCTACTTTTCATATATATATAATATATATATGTTTTATTTGTGCTTATTATATCCCTATATCTTTAAGCACAATATTTTGTTTATGATAAGCTTGAGCTTCAACTTTGTTTCAATTGATTTAGCTTTCAATTGGTATCTTTATTCGAGCCTATGCATAGTTTTATTTGGTATTTCATAAAGGGAGAGAAAAGCTTGTATTTCATCTTTCAATTGGTATTTTATATTCCACTCCCTTGCTTTATGATAGAAAATAATAATTTCAATTGGCAATAATTTCATTTGGTATCAAAATCAAATTTGTTTATATGTTTAAATCAACTTTGGTATTAAAGATCTTTGTTTAAATTCAATTGGTATCAACATCTATGTTTAGAAATTCAAATTTGTTATGTTTAATTTCAATTGATATCAAGATTGTTTATTTACAATTGGTATGTTGTTTGTTTACTTATCAATTGGTATCAAGATTTTTTGTTTTTCAATTGGTATAGTTTCACTTTTTAAATTGGTATCATATTTGATTTGACCCCTCATTGCTATCATTTTTGTTTTAGACAAAAAGGGGGAGAACATCCTTCATTTTGATTCCTTGTTTTGAATCTAAAAAGAATATGTTTTTATTAAGTTTTGTAAATAAGGGGGAGAAGAATTTCTTTTAATCGGTATATGTTTTTATTAGTTTAATTTTTAAACCCTTTGTTGATGATTGAAAAAAAGGGGGAGAAGAATTTGAGTTTATATGCATGTTTGTATATGCATGTTTTATGTTTTTAATGTTTTTATTAGGTTCAATTGGTATCAAAAGCATTATTTAAAGAACATGTTTAGTTTTGGTATCAAGAGCTTGTATAAGAGATCATTAGTTTTGTTTTGCATATATGAAGTTTAATTGGTATTTAGAGCATGTTTATTTGTTTAGTTTAATTGGTATCTAGAGTTTGTTCGTTTTTGTTAATTGGTATCTAGAGCATGTTAATTTGTTTTTGAAAATTTCATTGGTATCCTTCATTGGTATCTAGAGCCATTTATTGTTTTATGCATATCTATGCATGTTTCATGTTTAGTATTCATTGCACATATTTGTTGTTTATCCCTATGCATGAGTTAAAGGGGAGCTTCTTGAAGCTTAACTTTAATCCATGCATATATAACTCCATGAGTTTTATCATCATCAAAAAGGGGGAGATTGTTGGCCCAAAGGCCTTCCACACTAGTTTTGATGATGATTAACTCATGTAGTTATGCGTACTAATAATCTTGTGATTTTAGTTTCAGATCATTAATCAAGTTATTAGTTGGTGATTAGCTTCAACAAGATGATTTGGAAGCTTTCACATGTTGATTCAAGAGCCCGAGCGTCAAAGATCATATATAGCACTTGCTCGGTGGATCTAAGAGTTTTTGGTTCGAGTCGGCTTGGAGATTGCGCTCTACAAGAAGACATCGGTACCATAGTTTAGTTTTGTATTTAGATCCAAATGTAAAGATTAGAATAGTATGATATGCTCAAGTTCACAACATACACGTTTCATGTTTTGGTTTTCGGTTTTGGTTTAACCGATCTTGGTTTCATGAAATGATAGATCAAAACAAGTTTACATGGTTTAATGTATATTAGATTTGTTCTATATACATGCATGCTTCAACTTTCTAGACAAACTTAGTTTGATAGTCTATCTCATATGTTTTATGTTTTGATATCTTTGACAAAACATAATTTGGAATTAAGGACAAAAACTATGATATGTATATATTTCATGTATATTGGATTTCTATCCATATGCATCATGCTTCAAAATGTTTAAATATCATGTTTTTGTATTTAGATGAGTTTTGGACAAAATGTATTTTCTATTCAAAAATCTAAGTTTTAGAAAATACAGTTTTTGGTTTTAGAAAATATTGTAAGATACAAAAATAGTTTTAATTGCTTGATATTTGAGTCAAAACGTTTATCATATGTTTATATATCAATGCAAATTGTCAAAACTATTTTTGTAGATTTTTAGAGATTTAATGGGAATTTTTGGGATTAAAAATTACATGTTTTTGCTGACCAGAACAGCCTCTGCCAGGCTAGGTCGGTCGACCCGAACGGTCGCGCCGCACCAAGTAGCCGTCGACCGTTAGGGTCGACCGACGGCACGGATACGTGCACGCTGGCTGCCTATTGGGCCGGCCGACCGCAGGGTCGACCGACTGCATGCAGGCTAGTCTCTGTTTGTTCGGTCTCGGACGGCGCGGTCGACCGGGCGGTCGACCGGTAGCTGGCAACGGGCAGAATTTGACCGTTGGACGGTCGACCGGCGGTCGACCTGTAGTGCATTTCTGGCAGTTTCTGCTGCCAACGGCTATATTTTTCTGGGGTCTATAAATACCCATTTGTGAGAGTTTTTCTCTAAGATTTTTTTGTGCGAATTTTCCCCTACTCTCTGGTGTTTTCACAACAATCAAAAGAAGTTTTTGAACTCTTATTGAACAATCTATTTGGAGTTTTTGTTAGGGTTTGAAAATCCAAAGAAAAGGGTTTTTGGGAAAAGAGTTTTGATTCATCTTCTATATCTTGGTTTCAGTTTTCCTAAGGATTTTTCTTTGTGATTTTGATTTCCATTCCATTAGTTTTCTCACACTTGAGCTAAAATCTACTATCTATTCTATGGGATCTTTGTGTGGGAGAAAGAAATTGTTTGTGGTTGTTGTTAGACCACCAAGTTATAAACCTTAACTTAGCTTGGCTTTGTGCCTTTCCCTCATTGTGTTGAGGAGGTTGTGCTATTGGGTTGTATCCCTCAAGTGGTGAGGTGATCCTTGTTTGCTTTGTGCTAATCCCTCAAGTAATGAGGTGATTGTTTTGTTGGATGAAGCTTGCCTCAAGGACGAGGTTGTGGTTGTAAAGAGAGGAGTTGGGTACTCCTTGTGAGAGTTCTTTGTGGACTAGCTAGTGGATTAGAAATCCTTCGTGTGTCGAAGGCGGGGATGTAGAGCTGGGTGCTCGAACCTCGAAACATATCTTTGTTTGCGCTTGATCCATTGACTCTCTCTCTATCTCTCTCTTTACTTTGTGCCTTGCAACTATTCATATTGTGCATTCATAATTTCTTGGCTTGGTTGTGTGTGCATCACTTGTTGATTGCACTTGAGTGTATTGCATTAAGTTTTTAAATTCTACATTGAGTTCATAGATTAGCTTATATCACCTATTCACCCCTCCTCTAGGTGATTTCACTTCACGGGGAATTAGGCTACACTTGTGTGTTGTATTAAGTGTGATTGCGAATTTATTTTAAGCTTCCGCATTTAGCGCATTTAGTTTCTAGATTAGCATTAACACCTATTCACCCCCCTCTAGGTGTCTTTCAATTGGTATCAGAGCCTACGCTCCTGATGATACTTTAGGCTTAACATCCTAGGAGTGAGATCCTTGTTTGCTAGTCTACCATTTGCATTTGCACATTGTTTGTTTGCACACATTTAGTTTGGACCCATGGACTTCATGACCCCACCTATGTTTGACCCTTCCTACATTGTTGTTGGAAGACTAGGATGTCCATCTATTTACAAACCCTAGGATATAAGGTTCACCTTGCCATTACCAAGGAATCCTTCCTTAGTGATAGCATATAGGGGCCAATGCACAAGCCCTTGAGGCCATTAGAACCACGCTACCTAAAGAATATCTTATGCTTGCTTCTAACTTTGATTCCTCATTTGCAGTGTGGAATATGTTGACAACCACCACCACCTCCAAGCTTCAATTGCAAATCTAAGAGGAGGAATCTAGTGGAGATGAATTCGAGCCACAACACTGCTATATGATCCAAGGGAATGACTCCCTTGAGGTACATTCGGATACTCAACTAGATAGTTTTGATTCTAGTTCTTCATGTGATGAATTTGTTGATGCCTATGTTTTGAATGAAGAACTTTCAATAGTTTATGTAAAATTAATAGAAAAATATAAGATTTTGAAAAAGAAAAGTCTAGGAATTGAAAAAGAAAATAAAAGTTTGCATTCTAGACTTGACAAGGTTTGCAAGAGAAGGTTGAGGTCTATAATGAAAGGGATTCATTGAGATCTCAACTAGACCTTGCACTAAAAGAAAATAATTTATTGAAAAATAAAAATGATTGTGATAATGTGTTGAAGAAAAATGAGTTCTTATCTTCAAAAGTAGATTTCATTTTAAAAGATAATTATTCTTTAAAAAGAGAAATTGATTTTATTTCAAAAGAGTTAGAAATTTGTTTAAATAAAAATAAATCTTTGAAAAATGATATATCTTCACATGTTTGCCATGCTAGGGTAGTTTCACCTAGATCACCTCTTGCATGCTCCACTTTATCTTCAAGTGTTAAAAATGATATAGATGTTTTGAAGAAAAGTGTTGATTGTTTGGGCTTCACTTTGAGCCAATGTGTTGTGGGACATACACGTTTGGAATCTTAGTTTCGAAAGAAACAAGTTCCATCTTTTCATGCATACCCTCCACGGCATACACATGCTCCTCACGGACACATTCATCACATGTATGCTCATGTGTACACTTGTACACATTGTGGACGTAAGGGCCACCTTGCTAAACTTTGCTTTGATAGATTACATGATGTAGATTTAGCAAATAACTTTGTTTGGGTTAGAAATGATACTAACCCCCTTGGACCCAATAAGATATGGGTACCAAAGACCACCCCTAGTGTTTTTCATGTAGGTGTGGGCTCTCACATGACGTGAGAGTTGCCGTACCTTGGAGTGGATGCGTTCGGTACTTAAAAGGAGATCATTTGGATGCATCACTTTCAAGGGAAAGTTTGGTGGAGATGACCACCATGTTTTGGAGACAAGGAAAGTTGCCTTCTAGGTTTTGGTAACGATTCCTAACTCCTTATTATTGTTTACATGCTTTCATATTCATTGTTTATAGCATGTTTTATTGTTTGTTGATTATTATGATAATGCCATGCTTATTAGATCCTTGACATGCATGTATACCCCTTTGAGACACCCATGTTTAATATGGACTATTATTTTAGTGTTCTCACCATTTGTTTAGCTATCATGTTTATCAAAGGTTTAATAACATGTGTATTTACATAATAATCACGTTTATGTTTTTCATGTTGAGTTACATCTTGTTTTTTGCCTAATGATTTGATTACATGTTTAGATGTTAGTTTTCATTAAGACTAGGATTTATACTTGTGCATAGAGTGGGCCACAAATAAATCTATATAGTTTGAGCTTGAATGCTTATTTGAAACCATTAGATGTGCTAGTATAGTCTAGTTTGATGATTCATACATTTTAAACTTGTATTCCCATTTTGGTTTTATGATCATGTGTTTTTATTTCATGTATATGTCTATTTTGCCAAACTTTAAGATATACATGTATACCCCTTGAGTCATTTGCTTTTCATGCAAATCTATACATATGAACTCAACTGTGTTTAGGGATATGTATGTATACTTTTTGTGTTGACAAATCATACATATACCTTGAAATGAAATTTGTTTTAATGGAAATTTAGTTTTTCATGTTTCTATGTGTTTTTGTTTAAACTTCATGTATATGTCTATTTTATCTAAATTATTGTTTATACATATACATCCTTTTGAGCCACATGCCTTCATGCATATATCTTTGTGGACTCGTTGTGTTTGGATATGTATGTATACTTTAGTTTGTATAGGACTTACATATACCTTGAAGATTAAATAGTTTTGATGATTTTTATGTTTTCTTGTTTCAAGGAATATTGAGCTTATTGTCCATCTTTCATGATTACGATCTTCACATTGTATTTGTACACTCACATTATTGTTTACTCGTGTGTTTGTTTTCATGAGTCATATTTGTGCTTAATTGACTTGAGTGTTTTGATATCATGTGGATTTCTTATTTCATGAAAAACAAATTTTTGTTTTATTCCTTGCTTGAAGGATTTCGTACTAGTTTACAAATTTTTCAATAAATAGTTCGTATTCTTCATTTTGGTAGAGTTTTTCAAACACACTTCAATTTTCAAACCTTTTTTTGAAAAACCCCTACCATCTACGGGCGGATGGATGGGCGATCATGCTCATGTATGCCTTATATTGAAAATCATTTTAAACTTGAACATGATTTGGGTGGTAGTTATATGATGTATACACTTGATCATTATTGTTGTTTCAATTGGTTTAAAGATAAATAGTCAAAAAATTTTGATTTATTTTTCCTATATGCAAGGAGTGCTTAACATCTCTTCTACATATAGATTCATGTTGAGTGTATCTTGTATTGAGGAGCTTGACATCTCTTCTTTATGTGGTACACGTGTGTAGGGGGAGCTTCACATCTCCTCTTATGCATTGCATAGTGTACGTTATGTGAATTAGGGCTTGTCATCCCTCCTTCATGTAATGTATCTATGTAGGGAAGCTTCACATCTTCCTCTTCATGAATGTATATAGCATATACCATTTATTTGTTGATCTATGTTACTTTCAATTGGTATCAAGATGCTACTTTGACATATTTTCAATTGGTACCTTAATTGATTGTCACCCCTATTGGTTTTTGTTTTTGTTTTAGATAAAAAGGGGTCAAAACAATAAAAACAATGTTCTCATTTTTAATTTTTTTTTATTGCATTGTTTTTATTAACCCTTTTGTTGATTCATTGTTTTCGAACAAAAAGGGGAGAAAAATTTATTGATTTGGTTTTGCTTTTACCCCTTTATTGATGATTGTTTCTTTGTATTAAAAAGGGGAGAAGATTTTGTTTTGCTTTGACCCCTTTGTTGATGATTGACAAAAAGGGGGAGAAAGATTTTGAGTTTGTTTGAGTTTTATATATGCATATTTATGTTTTGCATATATTTAGTTTAATTTAGTTTAATTTTAATTGGTATCTAGAGCATCTTTTTTTTTGAACATTTCATTGGTATCTAGAGCCTTTTATTGTTTATGCATGATTATGCATTGTTATTCATTGCATATTTATTGTTTATTTGTTTATGCATGAGTAAGGGGGAGCTTCTTTGAAGCTTAACTTTAATCCATGCATATATAACTCCATGAGTTTTGTCATCATCAAAAAGGGGGAGATTGTTGGCCCGGAGCCTTCCTCTCTAGTTTTGATGATGATTAACTCATGTAGTTATGTTTACTAATAATCTTGTGATTTTAGTTTCAGATCATTAAGCAAGATATTAGTTGGTGATTGCTTCAACAAGAGGTGTTTAGAAGCCTTCACTTGGTGATTCCCGTGCCGAGCATCAAGATCATACCTTTGCACTCGGTGGATCACGTTGGGATCGAGTCGGCTTGAAGATGGAAGATCATCAAGAAGACTTAGGTATCCTAGTTTTAGTTTAGTGTGTTTAGATCCATTTGTAAAGATAAGAATAGTTGATATGCTCAAGTGCACAACACACACATTTTATGGATTTTGGTTTTCATGAATAGTTTAGATCAAAGCAAGTTTAAATGGTTTTTATGTATATTAGATGTGTTCGATATACATATATGTTTCACATCTTAGACAAACTTATTTTGATATGCCTATTCATGAGTTTTAGGAAAAATCAGATTTCCTTATTGAAAAATCCAAGTTTGACAAAATACAAGTTTTGGTTTTTTGGTAAAAATGTTATAACACAAAAATAGTTTCATATACTTGATATTTGAGTTAAACTTTTTATCACATGTTTATGTATCAATGCAAAATGATAAAACTATTTTTGGATATTTTACAAGAGATAAAAGAATTTTTAGAAATATATTAACTGTTTTTCTGACCCAGTTTTTGACCCAGAACTGTGCTGACAGGCCATGCCAGTCGACCGGGGCGGTCGACCGACGTGCACAGACCTGTGCACGTCTGCTGGCACAGTGGGCCGGTCGGTCGACCGGATCAGAGAGCCTTGCTCTCTGTATCTGGGCGGTCGACCGGAGCAGAGAAGTCTGCTCTCTGTATCTAGGCGGTCGGCTGTGCGGTCAACCGGATTGCCCAACGGTCATATTTGTGACTGTTGGCGGTCGACCGGGCCGGTCGACCGCAAGCCTGTCAGGCTGCCAGATCAGCCTAACGGCTAGTTTTCTGTTTGGCCTATATAAACCCCATTTCTTTGGGATTTTGGTTAAGATTTTCAAGAGCAAAAATTTTCCTATTCTCTGGTTTATAAAACAAGTTTCAAAAGTGTTTAAGTGCCAAAAGCTTCATTTATTTGTTTTAAGTGTTTTGTTTATTTCAAAGAAATTAGGTTTTGGGAATTGTTTTTGAGCTAAAATTTCTATATCATTTTGGTGTTTTCCCAGAGAATTTCTCTGATCAAAACACTTGTTTTTTCCACACTTGAGCTATCATACTATCCTATTCTATTAGGATCTTGTTTTGTGAAAAAAAGAGAGATGGTTTGTGGTTGAAAGAAACCACTAGTTGTAAACCCTCCTTTATTTGTGTATCCCTCTTTGGTAGAGGTTGATCGGAGTTGTGTTTGGATCCCTCTTCGGTAGAGGTGATTGTGATTGTATTGGCTACGGGCCTTATCCCTCTTCGGTAGAGGTGGATTGTGGTTGTATTGCCTCGGTGGCATTGTAAGGTTGAGAGAGGAGTTCGGTACTCCTTTAGTGGATTAGAAATCCTTCTCGGTGAAGGCGGGGACGTAGAGCAAGGGGCTCGAACCTCGGAACATATCTTTGTGTTTGTGTTTGATCCATTGACTCTCTAACTCTCTCTCTTCTATTTTGTGCAAAGCATTATTCATATTGTCATATCATTCATACTTGTGTTGTGCCTTGCATCTTTTATATTATCATATCTATTGTATGCTTGGTTGCTTGTGTGTGCCTTACTTATACTTAACCACAAGAGCTTCATATAGCACCTCAACCCTTATCTAGGGGAATCAAGAGGAGTTAGTCCAAAGCCCTTCACGGGGAATTCGGCTACACTTGTGGTTGTATTAAGTGTGATTGCAAATTTGTTTTAAGCTTCCGCATTTAGCGCATTTAGTTTCTAGATTAGCATTAACACCTATTCACCCCCTCTAAGTGTCTTTCATAATGCTTCCGAACAGTTGATGATCCTTGTTAGAGAAGATTAAGGAGGCTCAAAATGGGGACCCTAAGATACAAGAATTTAGAAATCAAGTAGAGGTTGGATTGAGGATGGATATGCAGATCCATGGAGATAGGACACTACGCTTTGGTGACAGAATTTGTGCACCGAAAGGAAAACGATCGATAAGAAGTTTTATCTGAAGCTCATAACTCAGTATATTCCATACATCCAGGAGGGACGAAGATGTACCAAGCCTGAAGCAGCGATTCTGGTGGCACGGAATGAAGAGAGAGATTGCTCATTTTGTAGCAAACTGTCTGGTGTGTCAACAAGTGAAGGCAGAACATCAGAGGACGGGTGGACTCCTTCAACCTTTACCGATTCCACAGTCGAAGTGGGAGCAGATCACTATGGATTTCGTCACTGCACTGCCCCGCAATCCAAAAGGAACAATGCAATATTGGTTATAGTCGACCACTTCACGAAATCTGCTCATTCATCCCATTCAGACTGAGGCAGTCTTTGGAGTTATTAGCAAAGAAGTATCTGCAGGAGATGGTTCGACTACATGGTGTGCCAGTCAATATCATGTCTGACAGAGATGCCAGATTTCTATCGCACTTTTGGAGAAGTCTTCAAGAGAGCCTGGGGACACGACTGAAGTTTAGCACTACATATCATCCGCAGACTGATGGTCAATCAGAGTGGACGATTCAGATTCTTGAGGACATGCTGAGAACTTGCATGCTAGACTTCAAAGGGTCATGAGAAGATCATCTGCATTTAACAGAGTTTGCTTACAATAATAGCTACCAGTCCAGCCTTAACATGGCACCATTTGAAGCGTTGTATGGTAGAAAATGCAGGTCTCCTTTGTGCTGGGACGACATTGGTGCAAGGAGGTTGTTGGGACCGGAGGTGATCCAGCAGACAGTGGAGATGGTTAAAATCATCCGGGAGCGTCTCAAAGCAACTCAAGACAGACAGAAGTGATGGGCAAACTTGGATAGAAGACCACTAGAGTTTGAAATTAGAGATTCTTTATTCTTGAAGATATCTCCAATGAAGGGAGTAATCAGATTTGGTAGCCGAGGGAAGCTGAGTCCAAGGTTCATCGGTCCTTTTGAGATTTTGAAGCGAATAGGAGAGGTGGTATATCATCTAGTATTACCCCCATCTTTGGATGGTGTGTATGAGGTCTTTCATGTATCTCAATTGAGAAAGTATGTCCACGATGACAATCATATTTTGGACCATTCCGAGTCAGAGTTCAGGCCGAATATGACCTACACTGAGAGACTTATAGCTATTCTAGAAAGGACCACCAAGTTCTTGAAGAATCAGACCATTCATTGTGTTCTTGTATCTTGGGGCAGGTGTTCTCCGAGAGAAGCGACATGGGAACGAGAGGACGCTGGGAACGAGAGGATGCCATCCGCGACCATTATCTTCATCTTTTCCTTGATAGGTATTTTTTCTACTTCCTGAATTTAATTTCGAGGACGAATTTTTTTTATTAGGTGGGTATGATGGAATACTCATGTTTACTAATACCATAGTAAATACTATGTAAAAATTTTGTATTATAGTATTAAAGTAATTAGCAATAGTTTAATAAAAAAGAAAAAAAATGAATTGAGTTTAGGCCCAAACCCATGTAAGATGGCTTATCACTTAAAAATAAAATGAAAATAAAAAGCGCCATATTTTGCTAAGACCAGGTTTTGAACCCAAGCACCCAAGCCCAAGAGTCTAATGACTTTACTAAGGGGCCACAATTATTTGTGGTGTATACTCTCATCCTTTTTATTTAACCCCCACTATAACAACTTCAACTCTCTCACTCCCTTCCACTCTCTCTAACTTTCCTCCATCTTCTCTCCAACTTGTATCCACTCTCTACAACTTCTCCAGACCATAAGACATGAATTCATGGTGAGTTTACAGGTAAGGGGAATTATATATACAATCATTCTCTTAACAAAACTCTAGAATAAAGAAAAAAAGAGAATATTCTACTCTCTACAACTCCTCCTCTCAATCATCTCCTCAAACCCAACTAGAAGAAGATCAGAGCCTTGCTGGATGTGGAGGGGACTAATTCAGACTGAAGGGCAGCGTTTCTGGTAAGTAGATCTCAAATTATGAGATTTATTTTCGTTTAGACATTTAATCGGAGATGTTGTGTACGTTAGTTAATAGATTTAATTTCACCATGGAAAATGTATGCTAAAATTCCAATAAAATTTTGTAGAACTCCTTAGATATCCCTTAATTAGCCTAATTTTTAATTATTTTTTATTGATTTTTTAAGCGAAGAAAAAAAAGAGGAACAAGTACCGTTCTCTGACTGAGAGCAGCAAATGCAGTTCTCGGCCAGGCCAGGCCGAGAGTTGGCCTGGCCAGACCAAGCTAGACGTGGCCTGGTCCAGGTCTGGCTTGGTTAGACCAGGCCAGGGCCGGGTCTATGCACAGCACAGACCCAGTCCAGGTATGTGTTGGCCCAAAGGCCTTCCACTCTACTTTTGATGATGATTAACTCATGTAGTTATGTGTACTAATAATCTTGTGATTTTAGTTTCAGATTATTAATCAAGATGTTAGTAGGTGATTAGCTTCAACAAGATGTTTGGAAGTTTTCACATGTTGATTCAAGAGCCCGAGCGTCAAAGATCATATATAGCACTTGCTCGGTGGATCAAAGAGTTTTGGATCGAGTCGGCTTGGAGATTGCACTCTACAAGAAGACATTGGTACCTAGTTTAGTTTTGAGTTTAGATCCAAATTGTAAAGATTAGAATAGTATGATATGCTCAAGTTCACAACACACACGTTTCATGTTTTGAATATGGTTTTCGATTTTTCCGTTTTTGGTTTAAACGATCTTGGTTTCATGAATAGATAGATCAAAACAAGTTTACATGGTTTAATGTATATTAGATTTGTTCTATATACACGCATGCTTCATCTTCCTAAAAAACTTAGCTTGATAGTCTATTTCATGTGTTCTATGTTTTGATAATTCTAACAAAACATATTTTGGAATTAATGACAAAAACATGGATATATATATGTTTCATGTATATAGGATTATATCCATATACATCATGCCTAAATGTTGTTTAATATTATGTTTTTGTATTTGGATAAGTTTTGGACAAAATGTATTTTCTATTCAAAAATCCAAGTTTTAGAAAATACAAGTTTTGGATTTTGGTAAAAATGATAAGACACAAAAATGTTTCAAAATGTTTGTTATTTGTGATGAAATTTTATCACAAGTTTATATTTCAAAATAAAATGATAAAACTATTTTTGTGTATTTTTACAAGTTTTTATAGATTTATTAGAATAATTTTTACCCTGTTTTTCTGACCAGAACAGTGGCTGACAGGCCATGTCGGTCGACCGCACGGTCGACCGAACCAAGGGCGGTCGACCCAGCGGTCGACCGACGTGCACAGCCTGTGCACGTCTGGCAGACACTCGGGACGGTCGACCGGCCGGTCGACCGTACTAGAGAGCAGTGCTCTCTGTTTTTGAACGGTCGACCGTGCGGTCGACCGGTAGCTGCAACGGTCAAAATGTGACCGTTGGATGGTCGACCGGTAGGTCATTTCTGGCAGTTTCTGCTGCCAACGGCTAGTTTTCCAAATGGGCTATAAATACCCCATTGGAAAGAGTTTTTCTCTAAGATTTTTTGTGCGAATTTTTCCTTACTCTCTGGTGTTTTCACAGCAATCAAAAGAAGTTTTTGGACTTAAATTGAACATCTATTTGGTGTTTTTGTTAGGTTTTGAATATCAAAGAAAAGGGTTTTTGGGGAAAAAGAGTTTTGATTCAACTTCTATATCTTGGTTTGAGTTTTTTCCAAGGATTTTCTTTGTGATTTTGATTTCCATTCATTGGTTTTCTCCACACTTGAGCTACATCTACTTTCTTATTCTATAGGATCTTTGTGTGGGAGAAAGAAATTGTTTGTGGTTGTTGTTTAGACCACCAAGTTGAAAAACCTTCATTTGTTTGGCTTTGTGCCTTTCCCTCATTGTGTTGAGGAGGTTGTGCATTTGGGTTGTATCACTTCAAGTGGTGAAGTGATCCTTGTGTAAGCTTTGTGCTAATCCCTCAAGTTGTGAGGTGATTGTTTGTTGGCTTGGATTTGTGCCTCAAGGAGGAGGTTGTGTTTGTAAGGAGAGGAGTTGGGTACTCCTTGTAATTGTTATTGCCCCAAATCCTCGGTGGAGGTTCCCTTTGTGGGAGTCCTTTGTGGACAAGCTAGTGGACTTAAAATCCTTCTGTGTGAAGGTGGGGATGTAAAGCTGGGTGCTCGAACCTCGAAACATATCTTGTTGTTTGCGCTTGATCCCTCGACTCTTACTCTATCTCTCTCTTTACTTTTGTGCCTTGCATCATATCACATTGATCATTCATACTTATATGCTTGGCTGGGTTATGTGCATCACTTGTTTGAGTGTGCATCTCTTGTTATTGCAATTAGTTTTTAAATTCCGCATTAAGTTCACTAGATTAGCATTATCACCTATTCCCCCCCTCTAGGTGATTTCAATTGGTATCAGAGCCTACGCTCCTGATATTTTGGTTAACCACCTGGAGTGAGATCTGGTTTGCTAATCTTCATTTGGATTTTCATTTGCACACATATAGTTGCACTCTTGGATAGCCTTCCTATGTTTGACTTTTTTAAACTTGATGTTTGGAAGGCCAATATGAGTAGTCATTTGAAAACCCTAGGACATCTAGTTTATCAAGCCACTACTAATGAATCCTACCCAAATCATAGCAAGCATAAAAGGCAAATGCATTAGCACTTAAAACACTTAGAGCATCTCTTAATGAAGATCTTTTACCGGTGTTTGATCATTATGATTCGGCTTTTGCAGTTTGGAGCATATTGACTTCTCCCGAGCTTCCAAGGATTATTAACAAGATAAGAAGATCTAGGAGAGACATGTCCGACGAGCATTGCCTCATGGTCCAAGGGAAAAACTCCCTTGAGGTACAGTCGGTTTCTCAATTAGATGATTGCTCTAGTTCCTATTGCGATGGTTGTTTAGAAGCTCAAACCTTAAATATGGAACTTGCCACAAAGCTTGAAATTTTTTGGAAAAACATAATCTTTTGAAAAAGAATAATCTTGAACTAAAAGAAGAAATGAAGGATTTGTGCTCAACTTTTGAATCGGTTTTGCAAGAGAAGGAAGAGATTACTAGTGAACGTGACTCACTAAGATCTCAACTAGACCTTGCCCTAAAAGATATTGATGTTTTGAAAAGCAAAAATGATTGTGATGATGTTGCGAAAAACAATGAGGCTTTATCTTCTAAATTGGATTTTGTTTTAAAAGATAACCTTGTTTTGAAAAATGAAATTGAATCATTACAAAAGATTGGATTTAGTTTTAAATAAAAATAAATCCTTGCAAAATGATTTAGATTCTCATGTTTGCCATGCTAGTGTAGCTTCTTCTTCTAGCACACCAATTGCATGCTCCACTTTATCTTCTAGTATTGAAAATGACATAAATGTTTTGAAGAAAAGTGTTGAATGTTTGGGCTCCACTTTGAGCCGATGTACTTTGAATCATATGAAAAGTCACCTAGAGGGGGGGGTGAATAGGTGATATAGCTAATCTATGAACTAAATGCAAAATTAAAAACTTAATGCAATTCACACTCAAGTGCTATCAACAAGTGATGCACACAACCAAGCCAAGCAAATAAGAATGAGCAATATAAGTAGATGCAAGGCACAAAGTAAAGAGAGGTTAGAGAGAGAGAGCCAATGGATCAAGCGCAAACAACAAGATATGTTCCGAGGTTCGAGCACCCAGCTCTACATCCCCGCCTTCGACACACGAAGAATTTTCAATCCACTAGTTTGTCCACAAAGGACTCCCACAAAGGGAACCTCCACCGAGGATTTGGCGCAATCACAATTACAAGGAGTACCCAACTCCTCTCCTTACAAACACAACCTCTTCCTTGAGGCACAACTCCAATCCAACAATCTCAACCTCCTCCTTGAGGCAAACACCAAATAATCACAACCTTCTCCTTGAGACAAATTCCAAACCAACAACAAACACCTCTCAACCAATACAAGGATCACCTCACAACTTGAGGGATACAACCCAAAGCACAAAGCAAGTAAAGATTGGGTTACAACATGGTGGTCAACACAACAACCACATACAATATCTTTTCCCACACAAATATCCTATAGATAAAGATAGTAGATTTTTGCTCAAGTGTGGATAAAACCAAAGGAATGGAAATCAGAAATCACAAAGAAAAATCCTTGGGAAAAACTGAAACTAAGATAGAGAAGTTCAATCAAAATCCTTTCCCAAAAACCCTTTCTTTGATTTTCCAAACCCTAATGAAAACACCAAATGGATTGTTCAATTCAAGCTCAAAACTTCTTTTGATTGCTGTAAAAACAGCAGAGAGTATGAAAAATTTCGCACAAAAAATCTTAGAGAAAAACTCTTTCAAATGGGGAATTTATAGGCAGATTTGGAAAATAGCCGTTGGCAGCAGTTTTGCCAGAATTGCCCTTACGGTCGACCGCCCAACGTTCGAATTTTCGAACGTTGTAATACCCGGTCGACCGCCCGGTCGACCCAAACAAACAGAGAGCAAATCTGCTCTCAGTCGGTCGACCGCCCGGTCGACCGACCAAGGCTGTAGTCAGCGTGCACGTATCCGTGCACGTCGGTCAACCGCCCGGTCGACTGACTACTTGGTGTGGTCGACCATTCGGTCGACCGACCTTGCTGGCAGACAAAAACAGGTCAGAAAACTGGGGTTGAAAATATTCCAATAAATCATTTTAACTCCTGTAAAAATCCCCAAAATAGTTTTAGCATTTTGCATTGATATATAAACCTGTGATAAAAAGTTTAGCTCAAATATCAATCAATAAAAACTATTTTGTATCTTACCATTTTTACCAAAGACCAAACTTGTATTTTCTAAAACTTGGAATCTTGAAAGAAAATACATTTTGTCTAAAACTCATTCAAATACAAAAGGTATGAAACACAAGAATATCATGTTGGAATATCAAGTTCAAGTATCATGATTAAATATCATGTTTTTGTATTTGATTCCAAAATATGTTTTGTTAGAATTACCAAAACATAAAACTCATGAAGTAGACTATCAAACTAAGTTTGTTTAAGCAATAGAAGCATGCATGTATATAGAACAAATCATATATACACTAAACCATGTAAACTTGTTTTGATATATTCTCTATTCATGAAAATCAAGATTGGTTAAACCAAAAACCGAAAACCAATATTCAAAACATGAAACGTGTGTGTTGTGAACTTGAGCTTATCACACTATTCTAATCTTTACAATATGGGTCTAAAACACAAACTCTAAACTATGGATACCTAAGTCTTCTTGTAGAGCGCAATCTCCAAGCCGACTCGATCCAAAACTCTTGATCCATTGAGCAAGGTGCAATATATATCTTTGACGCTCGGGCTCTTGAATCAACAAGTGCAAGCTTCCAAATCTCTTGTTGAAACTAAACACCAACTAATATCTTGTCAAATATCTGAAACTTAAACATTATAAGATTATTAGTACATATAACTACATGAGTTAATCATCATCAAAACTAGAGTAGAAGGCCTTTGGGCCAACAATCTCCCCCTTTTTGATGATGACAAAACTCATGGAGTTATATATGCATAGATTAAAGTTAAGCTTCAAAGAAGCTCCCCTTAACTCATGCATAGGGATAAACAATAAACATATTCAATGAATGCATAGTCATGCATTAAACAATAAAATCACATACCAAAGTAAAATTAAGCTCTTGATACCAATGGAGTATATAAATAACTAAAACTCTTGAACTCTTGATACCAATTAAAAACAAAACAAGGCTCTTGACACCAATTAAACTAAACTGAAAACAAAACTTAACTCATGTAAATTTAAAACATGCATATTAAACTCAAATACTTCTCCCCCTTTTTGTCAATCATCAACAAAGGGCAAAATCAATCATAATAGAAGCAAATTCTTCTCCCTATTTGGTTGAAACAAGGAATCAATAAGGGGTGATAACAATTGAAACGTAAAATTACGATATGACAATGAAGTGCATAAATGATACCAATTGTAAATAAAATTTGACAATACCAAAGAAGACATTGAAAACAAATCAACATTTATCAAAAAGGTAGATATGTAAAGTAAACTTGCTACCAATTGAAAATAAACACATTGAAAATTAAAACACATGATACCAATTTTGTGTAAACAAATGCATCTTGATACCAATTTAAGATATTTTACTTTATAAGCAAAGGATACCAATGAAAGAAATATTAATTCTTTAATCATCATTCATCATAAAGTTAGGGAGTGGAATACAAAACCAATAATAAACCAAATACCAATTGAAAAATTGAAATGTGAGTTTTCTCCCCCTTTATGAAATACCAAAAGAAAATATGCATAGGCTTGAAATAAGATACCAATTGAAAATTAAATCAATTGAAACATGATATTCATTAAAAATTCAAGCTTAGCAATCTTAAATTATGATAAAGCTTGTATTTGGATACCAATTGAAAAACTCAAGCTTAACATAACCAAAATTTGTGCTTTAAGATATAGGGATATAATAAGCACAAATAAATCATCTATATATGTATGTAAGAAATAGATACCAATTGAAATTGATACTATATGAAGTGTAAGCATACATATATAAAACAAAACATATATGAGTATACAAAAGGATGTCAAGATTGATACCAATAGAAAGAATTTAAATGATACCAATTTAATCAACAAAAGATCAAGTGTATGACTCATATCAACTACCACCCATTTCATGATCAAGTTTAAATGATTTTCATTATAAAGCATACATGAGCATGATCTCCCATCCAACCGCCCATTGATGGTAGGGGTTTTCAAAAGATAGATTTGAGAATATAGTTTGTTTGAAAATCACTACCAAAATGAAGAACACGAACTAGTTATGGATAAAAATGAAAACTAGTACGAAATACTTCAAGATGAACTAAAAGGATTTTTCATGAAACATGAAAATCACATGATCACCAAACACTCAAAAATCTATATAGCACAATTTATACTCATGAAAAATAAGTCATGAGAAAACATCAAATAGGGTGAGTGTACAAGTGTTGTGAGAAACATATCATCATGAAAATGGACAATCAAGCTCAATATAGAAATCATCAAATATGAGACATAAGTGAAACATGAAATTAATTGAAATCATCATAAATCATGAGAATCACTATCAAACATGGAAATCATCACAATGATTTAAACTTCAAGGCATATGTATGTCATGTACAAACTAAGGTATACATACATATCCCAAACATGAAGAGTCCACAAAATAATATGCATGAAGGCACGTGGCTCAAGGATGTATATGTATAAATGATAGTTTGGACAAGATGGACATATACATGAAGTTAAAACAAAATGTGTAAAATGATGAATACAAGTCAAATGCAAGAATCATCAAAACTAGACTATACTAGTACATCAAGTGAATACAAATGAGCGTTCAAGCACAAACATATATAAAGGTCTACTTGTAGCTCACTAGATGTACAAGTATAAATCCTAGTCTTAATGAAAACTATCATTCAAGCTAGTAGTCAAAATATGAAGCATAAAACGGGTCAACAATCAATATGAACATGAATTATTAAAACGAAAAGTCATAGTCAACCATATAATTAGCATGACAAAGACATGTGCATTAAATCTATGATTAACATGATAGCTAAAACATAAAGAGAACACAAAATATGGGTCCATACTAAACATGGGTGTCTCAACAACTAATCATGTAAAGCATAAGTCTAATAATCATGGCAAATATCATACTAATCATAAAACATGAGTCATCAAAACAAAACATCATAAACATCCATATGCTCATTATGTATATGCATG
Organism: Agave tequilana; assembly: GCA_038442645.1. Taxonomy (NCBI): domain Eukaryota; kingdom Viridiplantae; phylum Streptophyta; class Magnoliopsida; order Asparagales; family Asparagaceae; genus Agave; species Agave tequilana. Next base: position 199,152 of record JAVJIF010004752.1, read on the forward strand.
TACATTAGATCTAGTGCATACATATTAGTTTAAACAAGGTGAGAACACAAAGATAAGATCCATATAAAGCATGGGTGTCTCAAGAACTAAACATGTATAACACTAATCTAGTCAACATGACATAAGCATAATGAACAATAAAACAAGACATGCTATGAATAAATGAACATGAAAAGCATGCAATTAAAAATGGGAGTTAGAGAATGGTACCAAAACCGATGAAGGTGCATCTCTAGTTCTCCAAACCCATGGTGGTCCTCCCACCAAATCTCCTTGAGTGTGAAGCATCCAAATGATTCTCTTTAGGCTTAGAACGCATCCACCTCAAGGCACCCAAAACTCCCACGTGATGCGAGAGCCTCCACCTACATCAAAAATCAAAGAGGTGGATCTTGGTACCCATTTCCTTGTGGGTCCATGGGGGTTAGTATCTCTCCTTACCCAAACAAGATTAGTTGCTAAATTTTCAACATGTAAACGATCATAGCAAAATCTAGCAAGATGGCCTTTTCGACCACAATGTGTACAAGTGTACACATGAGCATACATGTTATGATTGTGTCCGTGATGGGCATGTGTATGCCGTGTTGGGTGTGCATGCATAGTTGGAACTTGTTTCTTCCGAATCAAGGATTCCAAACGATTGTGGTTCATGGCACAGTGGCTCAAAGTGGAGCCCAAACATTCAACACTTTTCTTCAAATTATTAATATCATTTTCAATGCTAGAAGATAAAGTGGAGCATGCAATGGGTGTGCTAGAAGTAGAAGCTACACTAGCATGGCAAACATGAATATCAATATCATTTTGTAAAGATTCATTTTTCTTCAGAACCAAATCCAATTCTCTTGTAATAGAATCAATCTCATTTTGCAAAGCAAGATTTCCTTCAAAAGCAAGATCCAATTTTGAAGACAAAATCTCATTGTGCTCCAAAATATCATCACAATCATTTTTGCCTTTTAAAACTTCAATTTCTTTAAGGGCAAGTTCAAGTTGAGATTCAAGTGAGTCACGTTCACTAGTAATCTCTTCTTTCTCTTGCAAAACGGTTTCAAAAGTAGAACATAAATCCTTCATTTCTTTTTGTAAATCAAAATGTTTTTCTTTCAAAGAGTTATGTTTTCCAAGAATTTTTCAAGCTTAGAAGCAAGTTCAATATTTAAATTTTGAACCTCAAAACATCCATGGCAATAAGAGCTAGAGCTATCATCAATTTGAGAGTCCGATTGTACCTCATGGGAGTCATTCCCATAAGCCATAAAATAAGGCTCTTCGGATACATCTCTCCTAGATCTCCTCATATTGTTAATGATCCTTGGAAGCTCCGGAGATGTCAAGACGCTCCAAACTGCAAAAGCGAATCAAAACTATCAAAAACAAGTAAAAGATTATTATCAAAAGATGCTCTAAGTGTTTTAAGTGCAAGTGCATTGACCTTCTTATGCTTGCTAGTATTTGGGAGGGTTTCTATAGTGATGGCTTGATAAGCTAGATGTCCTAAGCTTTTTAAATGTCTAGTCATGTTAACCTTCCAAGAGTCAAGTTTAGAATAGTCAAACATAGGAGGGCTAGCCATGAGTGCAAACTAGTATGAGTGCAAATGATAATGCAAAAGAGATTAGCAAACCAAGATCTTACTCCTAGGTGGTTAAACCTAATTATCAGAAGCGCTAGCTCTGATACCAATTGAAAAGTCACCTAGAGGGGGGTGAATAGGTGATATAGCTAATCTATGAACTAAATGCGGAATTAAAAACTTAATGCAATTCACACTCAAGTGCTATCAACAAGTGATGCACACAACCAAGCCAAGCAAATAAGAATGAGCAATATAAGTAGATGCAAGGCACAAAGTAAAGAGAGAGTTAGAGAGAGAGCCAATGGATCAAGCGCAAACAACAAGAAATGTTCCGAGGTTCGAGCACCCAGCTCTACATCCCCGCCTTCGACACACGAAGAATTTTCAATCCACTAGCTTGTCCACAAAGGACTCCCACAAAGGGAACCTCCACCGAGGATTTGGGGCAATCACAATTACAAGGAGTACCCAACTCCTCTCCTTACAAACACAACCTCTTCCTTGAGGCACAACTCCAATCCAACAATCTCAACCTCCTCCTTGAGGCAAACACCAAACAATCACAACCTCCTCCTTGAGGCAAATTCCAAACCAACAACAAACACCTCTCAACCAATACAAGGATCACCTCACAACTTGAGGGATACAACCCAAAGCACAAAGCAAGTAAAGATTGGGTTACAACTTGGTGGTCAACACAACAACCACATACAATATCTTTTCCCACACAAATATCCTATAGATATAGATAGTAGATTTTTGCTCAAGTGTGGATAAACCAAAGGAATGGAAATCAGAAATCACAAAGAAAAATCCTGGGAAAAACTGAAACTAAGATAGAGAAGTTCAATCAAAATCCTTTCCCAAAAACCTTTTCTTTGATTTTCCAAACCCTAATGAAAACACCAAATGGATTGTTCAATTCAAGCTCAAAAACTTCTTTTGATTGCTGTAAAAACACCAGAGAGTATGAAAAATTTCGCACAAAAAATCTTAGAGAAAAACTCTTTCAAATGGGGTATTTATAGGCAGATTTGGAAAATAGCCGTTGGCAGCAGTTTTGCCAGAATTGCCCTTACGGTCGACCGGTCGGTCGACCGCCCAACGTTCGAATTTTCGAACGTTGTAATACCCGGTCGACCGCCCGGTCGACCCAAACAAACAGAGAGCAAATCTGCTCTCAGTCGGTCGACCGCCCGGTCGACCGGCCAAGGCTGTAGTCAGCGTGCACGTATCCGTGCACGTCGGTCGACCGCCCGATCGACTGACTACTTGGTGCGGTCGACCGTTCGGTCGACCGACCTTGCCTGGCAGACAAAAAACAGGTCAGAAAACTGGGGTTGAAAATATTCCAATAAATCATTTTAACTCTTGTAAAAATCCCCAAAAATAGTTTTAGCATTTTGCATTGATATATAAACCTGTGATAAAAAGTTTAGCTCAAATATCAATCAATAAAAACTATTTTTGTATCCTATCATTTTACCAAAGACCAAAACTTGTATTTTCTAAAACTTGGAATCTTGAAAGAAAATACATTTTGTCTAAAACTCATTCAAATACAAAGGTATGAAACACAAGAATATCATGTTGGAATATCAAGTTCAAGTATCATGATTAAATATCATGTTTTTGTATTTGATTCCAAAATATGTTTTGTTAGAATTACCAAAACATAAAACTCATGAAGTAGACTATCAAACTAAGTTTGTTTAAGCAATAGAAGCATGCATGTATATAGAACAAATCATATATACACTAAACCATGTAAACTTGTTTTGATATAGTCTCTATTCATGAAAACCAGGATTGGTTAAACCAAAAACCGAAAACCAATATTCAAAACATGAAACGTGTGTGTTGTGAACTTGAGCTTATCACACTATTCTAATCTTTACAATATGGGTCTAAAACACAAACTCTAAACTATGGATACCTAAGTCTTCTTGTAGATCGCAATCTCCAAGCCGACTCGATCCAAAACTCTTGATCCATTGAGCAAGGTGCAATATATATCTTTGACGCTCGGGCTCTTGAATCAACAAGTGCAAGCTTCCAAATCTTCTTGTTGAAACTAAACACTAACTAATATCTTGTCAAATATCTGAAACTTAAACATTACAAGATTATTAGTACATATAACTACATGAGTTAATCATCATCAAAACTAGAGTGGAAGGCCTTTGGGCCAACATCATACACGCATGGAAACCTTGGTTCACAAGAATCAAGTTCCATCCTTACATGTACACCCATCACGGCATACACATGCTCATCACGGACACAACAATAACATGTATGCTCATGTGTACACTTGTACACATTGTGGTCGAAAAGGCCACCTTGCTAGATTTTGCTATGATCGTTTACATATTGAAAATTTAGCAAATAATCTTGTTTGGTTAGAAAAGATACTAATCCCGTGGACCTAATAGAAAATGGGTACCAAAGACCACCCCTCATGTATTTGATGTAGGTGTGGGCTCTCGCATCACGTGAGAGTATTGGTGCCTTGAGGTGGATGCGATCCAAGCTTAAAGAGAACCATTTTTGGATGCATCACTTTCAAGGAAGGTTTGGTGGAGAGGACCACCATTGGTTTGGAGAACTAGAGAGGTGCCTTCATCAGTTTTGGTATCGATCTCTAACTCCCGTTTTTATTTGCATGCTTTTCATGTTCATCATTCTATAGCATGTCTTATTGTTCATTATGCTTATGTCATGTTGATTAGTTTAGTGTTATACATGTTTAGTTACTTGAGACACCCATGTTTTATATGGATCTATATTTAGTGTTCTCACCTTGTTTAAACTAATATGTATGCCCTACATCTAATGCACATGCATATACATAATGATCATGTGGATGTTTATGATTTTTGTTTTGTTTTGATAAGTATGTTAAATGCCATGTATTAGACCATTGACATGCATGTATAGCTTATGAGATCACCCATGTTTATATGGACCCATATGTTGTGTTCTCATCATTTGTTTAGCTATTATGCACATCATAGCGCTAATAGCACGTGGATTTACATAATGATCATTTTATGTTTGTAATGATGATTTATGTCCCATTTCGTGCTTCATGATTTGAATATATGTTTAGATGTTAGTTTTCATGAAAACTAGGATTTATACTTGTACATAAAATGGGCCACAAGTAAATCTTTTTATGTTTATGCTTGAATGCCTATTTGTACCCATTAAATGTGCTAGTATAGTCTAGTTTTGATGATTCATGCATTCTAACTTGTATTCCTCATTTTGGATATGTTTCTATGATCATGTGTTTTAACTTCATGTATATGTCTATCTTGTCCAAACTATTGATTATACATGTACATCCTTGAGCCACGTGCCTTCATGCATATACTTTTGTGGACTCATTATGTTTAGGATATATATGTATACTTTAGTTTGTACATGACATACATATGCCTTGAAGTTTAAATCGTTTTGATGATTTTCATGTTTTTAGGTAATTTCTATTGGTAATGAAAATCTAGTTTTTCATGTTTTCATATTTTTTTAAGGAATTTAATATGAGCTTAATTGAATATTTTCATGTTGATATGTGTCACATTACACTTGCTCACTCACTTTATTAGTTTACTCATGATTTGTTTTCATGAGACTATGATATGGGCTTTATGGACTTTGAGTATTTAGTGATCATGTGATTTACATGTGTTTCATGCAAAACAATTTTGTTTTATTTCTTACTTGAAGGATTTCGTACTAGCTTAAAAGATTTTCTATTTAACTAGTTCGTATTCTTCACTATGGTAGAGTTTTTCAAACATACTACATTTTCAAACCTATTTTTGAAAACTCCTACCTTCTAAGGGCGGTTGGATGGGAGACCATGCACATGTTTGCTTTATAGTGAAAATCATTTTAAACTTGAGCATGAATGGGTGGTAGGTTATATGAGGTATACACTTGATATTATTGTTGTTTCAATTGATATCATTGGGTTCTTTCAATTGATATCAATATTGACATTCTTGTATTCTCATATATATTTTTGTATATGTATGCTTGCACTTCAAAGAGTATCAATTTCAATTGGTATCTAATTTTTCATACATATATATGTTTTTATTTGTGCTTATTATATTCATATATCTTAGAGCACAAATTTTGATCATGATAAAGCTTGTTTTATAATGACCATCTTGTTTCAATTGACTAATTTTCAATTGGTATCCATATACAAACTTATTCATTGTTTCATTTGGTATTACATAAAGGGGGAGAAAACCTTGTATTTCAATTGGTATGTATTTCATCTTTCAATTGGTATGGTATTTGATTTCCACTCCCATACTTTATGATTGAAAATTTCAATTTGGTATCATATGTTCAAAATGAAAAATATTTACAATTGGTATCAAAATCCTTGTTTAGAAATTCAAAATTTGTTCTGTTTAATTTCAATTGATATTAAGATTGTTTTCTTACAATTGGTATGTTATTTGTTTACTTATCAATTGATATCAAGATTTTTGTTTTCATTTGAAATATGTTTTCATATAAACATGTTTAATTTGAATTAAAACAATTTGTTATAATGCCTCGTTTACCTTTATTTCAATTGGTATCATTTGATATAGGCATTCCTTAAATATTTTTATACTCATTTCAATTGATATCATTTATGCACTTCATTGACATTTTTTTAATTGGTATCATGTTTTATGTCACCCCTTTATTGACTCTTTGCTTTGAACAAAAAGGGGGAGAACATTTGTTTACTTTTACCCCTTTGTTGATGATTGACAAAAAGGGGGAGAAGAATTTGAGTTTGTAGTTTATATGCATGTTTTTGTATGCATGTTTTTATGTTTTATTAAAGTTCAATTGGTTGTTTTATTAAAATTTAATTGGTATCAAAAGCATTATTTAATATGTTTATTTTTGGTATCAAGAGCTTCATTAGTTTTGTTTTTGTAAATCAGTATCAAGAGCTTGTTTTGAAAATGTATGTATTTTATTTAATTGGTTTCAAGAGAATGTTTTGGAAATTTATGTGTTTTATGCATGTTGATGCATACATGTTTATGAACATTCATTGCATACTTATTGTTTATCTTGATGCATGAGTTAAGGGGGAGCTTTCTTGAAGCTTAACTTTAATCCATGCATATATAACTCCATGAGTTTTGTCATCATCAAAAAGGGGAGATTGTTGGCCCAAAGGCCTTCCACTCTAGTTTTGATGATGATTAACTCATGTAGTTATGTGTACTAATAATCTTATAATTTTATTTTCAGATTATTAATCAAGATGTTAGTAGGTGATTAGCTTCAACAAGATGGTTTCAAAGTTTTCATAGGTTGATTCAAGAGCCCGAGCGTCAAAGATCATATATAGCACTTGCTCGGTGGATCAAAGAGTTTTGGATCGAGTCGGCTTGGAGATTGCGCTCTACAAGAAGACATCGGTACCTAGTTTAGTTTTGTGTTTAGATCCAAATTGTAAAGATTAGAATAGTATGATATGCTCAAGTTCACAACACACACGTTTCATGTTTTGAATATTGGTTTTTAGTTTTTCTGTTTTTGGTTTAACCGATCTTGGTTTCAAGAATAGATAGATCAAAACAAGTTTACATGGTTTAATGTATATTAGATTTGTTCTATATACATGCATGCTTCATCTTCCTAAACAAACTTAGCTTGATAGTCTATTTCATGTGTTTTATGTTTTGGTAATTCTAACAAAACATATTTTGGAATTAATGACAAAAACATGGATATATATATGTTTCATGTATATAGGATTATATCCATATACATCATGCCTAAATGTTGTTTAATGTCATGTTTTTGTATTTGGATAAGTTTTGGACAAAGTGTATTTTCTATTCAAAAATTCAAGTTTTAGAAAATACAAGTTTTGGATTTTGGTAAAAATGATAAGACACAAAAATGTTTCAAAATGTTTGTTATTTGTGATGAAATTTTATCACAAGTTTATATTTCAAAATAAAATGATAAAACTATTTTTGTGTATTTTTACAAGATTTTATGGATTTATTAGAATAATTTTTACCCTGTTTTTCTGACCAGAACAGTGGCTGACAGGCCAGGTCGGTCGACCGCACGGTCGACCAAACAAGGGCCGGTCGACCGACGTGCACAGCCCTGTGCACGTCTGGCAGACACTCGGGACGGTCGATCGGCCGGTCGACCGTACCAGAGAGCAGTGCTCTCTATTTTTGGGCGGTCGACCGTGCGGTCGACCGGTAGCTGCCAACGGTCAAAATGTGAGCGTTGGACGGTCGACCGGTAGGTCATTTCTTGCAGTTTCTGCTGCCAACGGCTAGTTTTCCAAATGGGCCATAAATACCCCATCGGAAAGAGTTTTTCTCTAAGATTTTTTGTGCGAATTTTTCCTTACTCTCTGGTGTTTTCACAGCAATCAAAAGAAGTTTTTGGACATAAATTGAACAATCTATTTGATGTTTTTGCTAGGGTTTGGAATATCAAAGAAAAGGGTTTTTTGGGAAAAAGAGTTTTGATTCAACTTCTATATCTTGGTTTCAGTTTTTCCCAATTTTGGATTTTCTTTGTGATTTTGATTTCCATTCCATTGGTTTTCTCCACACTTGAGCTACATCTACTTCTTATTCTATAGGATCTTTTGTGTGGAGAAAGAAATTGTTTGTGATTGTTGTTTAGACCACCAAGTTGAAAACCCTTCATTTGCTTGGCTTTGTGCCTTTCCCTCATTGTGTTGAGGAGGTTGTGCATTGGGTTGTATCCCTCAAGTGGTGAGGTGATCCTTGTGTAAGCTTTGTGCTAATCCCTCAAGTTGTGAGGTGATTGTTTGTTGGCTTGGAGTTGTGCCTCAAGGAGGAGGTTGTGTTTGTAAGGAGGAGTTGGGTACTCCTTGTAATTGTTATTGCCCCAAATCCTCGGTGGAGGTTCCCTTTGTGGGAGTCCTTTGTGGACAAGCTAGTGGACTTAAAATCCTTCTGTGTGAAGGCGGGGATGTAGAGCTGGGTGCTCGAACCTCGAAACATAGCTTGTTGTTTGCGCTTGATCCCTTGACTCTTACTCTATCTCTCTCTTTACTTTTGCCTTGCATCATATCACATTGATCATTCATACTTATATGCTTGGCTGGGTTGTGTGCATCACTTGTTTGAGTGTGCATCTCTTGTTATTACAATTAGTTTTAAATTCCTCATTAAGTTACTAGATTAGCATTATCACTTATTCACCCCCCTCTAGGTGATTTCAGTATGTGCTGCACAAAAACCCGTGCTCAGGTCTGTTTTATAAACCCGAACTCGCCCCATTATAAAAAAAAATTTCAGAAAAAAAGAGAAAAGAGAAAGAAAGAAAAGAATAAAGAAAAAAATAAAATAAAATAAAGAAATATTACTGTAGGAATAATATTCTAGCAGATCCAAACCCAGACTAAGATTCAGACCCAATACTGTAGCAGAATTATTACTATAGCAACAGACCTGTTATGAATTATTAATTGATTTTAAGAAAAATTTCAGAACAATTATTGTAAAATCAGAAACTAAAATGTGACTTAAAATTATTTCTGGTAGTCATATCACTTAGAATAGCTTAAAATTTAATATTTCTTATAATTATTATTTAATTCATGTAGATTACCTAGTTAATTTGCAAATTCTATATTTGGATCCATGACGTTCTTAGGTGAGTGTTTTTAACTATTTCTGCACGAGTATACTTTACCACTGCAAAATTTTGTAATTTATGCATTTATTTATTTAAAAGAAATCGTTTAATGTTAATGTAGTATTTCAAGCATGTAAAATAATTAGAAAATTATAATGTTCATGAAATAATTTTAGTGATATGTTTTTGCTCTGTAATATTTATTTCTTTCCTGCATGTATTAATTTTATATGTTGTAGATGCAAAACTATAAATTTTGAAATATATTTTGTTGAATTATTAATAGTTACTTTTTAGAGAAAATGGATTAAAAATAATTATTAATTTAAAAGAAATCAAGAAAATTAGATAAATCATCTTGAATATTATATTGGATTATCTTATGATATTTGAATGGTTTATGCATGTATATCATATGAAGTAAAAGAAATTGTGTTACCGAAATTACTGAAAAAATATTGCTGCCTTGTATACTTGATATACACACTAATATTGATTGAGTCCAGTTATTTAGGTAACACTGACATATAAATATTGTCACTGGGTGAAAAAATTGATAGAGGAAATAGTATTAGAATTTTGGGTAGAACTAGGATATATGTTGCGCAACCAAAACGAGGGTTCCACTGCAAGGTTCCCGTGTGATGACTGGCATCCATCTGATATTACTACGGTTACTCTTACTGTTACTGAGTACCTAGCGGTACGGACCTACTTCAGCGCCAAGCATCTGGAGCCGTGGTCCCGTGTATATGCGGGACCTGCCTAATGCACAGAACCCGTCTCCATCTATCAATTTCAAATAACAACATTCTAATATATTTTTGAATGTAAATGTTAGACTGTTAACATATATCACACTCATGCATATTTATCTTACTTTTCTAATGGAATACATGTTGTGATATTAGTGATGTCTTGAGTTCTATATATGTACATGTTATTACATCCTTCCCTTTTCTTTACAACTCATTTGGTCGCTTATTGATGACCCAGAGTTTACTTGCTTAGAATCAGGTTCAGAAGCACCTCAGGACCAAGAGTACTTCGAGCATGTGGCAGAACATCAGGGCTAGTATTTCATCCAGTTTTAGTCATGAGGATCTTCTGTTTTATGTATTTTATTTTCCTTAATGTAATAATACAGACTTTTGTGTATTTTTGTACTTGTATAGTAAAGTTGGAATATGTAATAAATTTAGTGTCTTGAACTTTCTTGTTTTGAGGCTTAGCGAATTAATAATAATACGTCGCCGGCTCTCGTCATGTATCTTCAATCGTGTATTTTGGTTAGCGGGGCATGACAAATCCAATCTATTATGATAAAACCAGGCACATTGATGTGTGGTACAACTTAATTCACATAATTTTGAAGGATGGTGTGTTCTCACTGGAGAAAATACACAGATCATAATCTTATAGATATGTTGACCAAGGTGGTCGCGGTGGAGAAGCTGGAAACTTGTTCAGCTTATGTGAGTTTTCAAGGTGAGGATTCAGAGTTTGAGTCACAAAAAATTCACTATGAGTTGAGAGTTAGTGGAGTACGAAAGAGAATGAGTGTCGTTACTATGTCAATAATCAGTATCCAAGTGGCAGATTGTTAAGTTGTGGAGCCTAATAATTGACTTGACGATTTGTCATCCTACGCAGAGTTATTATGCGGATCGACCTGTGCGGTTAGGTCCTGTGGAGTTGGAAAAAGGGCAGGGCACCCTATCTCGGGGGCTCGAGGACGGAGCCCCTGGACAAAAATTACTTTGAGAAGTCCATCTTGTAGATCGCAGAGTAAGGGCGAAGAACTCTTGGTAAAAAGGTTGGGCAAGTTTGGAGTTTCAGGTTGTGAGCAAGGTCGGAGTCTCACTTCGAAGTTGCATCTTGGTATCACTCTACAGAAGCACTCTGAAGTATCACTCTGGAGGAGCACTCCGAAGCGACAATACAGAGTAGCACCTCGAAGATACACAAGAGAGAGCGGTTCAGTCTGAAAGCTTCGCAGCTTGTGAAACTTAGGGAACGTATTAAGGACAGTTTGGTAATTTCATAACTCGCAACTCTAGTTTTCTCTAAAAAAAGAGATACGCCCTCACTTGAGTTAACCAACCGTGCATATGTCATTGAAAATACATAGCAACTGTGAGATTCTCTCTTCTTCTCCTGTAACGTCTCTGAGCATATAGTGGAATTATGTTCGGCTCCATGGTTTCTCTTGTTTTGAGTTGTCACATAAAATTCTGGTGTCTCTAATTGTGTATTTGATCTGTGTTCCTTTTCTCTCTTTTCTCTCTCCAACCTGTAGTCCTAGCAGCCTTTCTATGTTCAACTGCCAACTAGATTATATTCTAGAAAAGAGCAAAAAGAAGAAACAAATTTTAGGCATCTTTCTCCTGGATTCCTCTACTAAGCATTTCCCTTTGACAAGTCCCTGGTTTGTCAACACATTGCCTAAATACTTCAACTGATTGGAACACATTTGGCTTCGCATTCCTATTTGGTACTCTTGAAGGTATATAATGCCGTCCCAATTCATCGGTTTCTCCCATGTCTTGACACCCCTACTTCACAATAAATTCACCCTTGTTCATTTTCTCCATTCCCCCATCCCAAGATTCCTCCATATTCCTTGCTCATTTTGATTCCATGGATTGTTTCCTACTTCTCACTTCCTTAATCCTCTTGGTGAGCAATCTATTTTTCACTTTGATTAATTTATAACTAAACGTACAAGTATTAGTTAGCCAACTAAAGGTTAATGTTACAGCTTCACTGGCATCGTCATCATCACAGCAGCAGCTTGGCTACTGGAACTCTGTCCTGCCCAACTCCCCCATCCCCGTTGCAATCCGAGGTCTCTGCAACCCCAACGAACCACATCGGAGGTCAGAATTCATCCATTGGCATCAAGACCAACTGGTCGATTATTGCAACTGCGGGTTCGCTTCCTCGCCGAACGAGCTCCAAGACCTTAATCCCAGCTCTGCAGATCTATTCTTTCTAGCCAAGGACATGCAGCCCGGTGCCAACAAGGTCTTGCACTTAACTAAGACTACCACGGGGTCACCTTTTCTTCCCCGTGAAGTGGCCAGCTCGATCCCTTCTCCTTGGCTCGGCTTTATGACATCCTCACGCACTTTGCGATCAAGCCTGACTCTAAAGACGCCAATGGCGTAAAGTCCATACTTGACAAGTGTGAACAACCCGCAGGGAAGGGAGAGACCAAGTACTGTGCCACGTCGCTGGAATCTATGGTAGAGTTCGTGATGTCAAGCTTTGGCACTCGCAATGTCCGGCCTTCTCAACTACGGTCGAGGGGAACGGTAGTGCTGCACCGAAACAGAATTATAGTGTAGAATCGCCCGGTATGCACAGGTTGGATCATATGTCGCGTTGATGGCATGTCATGGTCTAAGCTATATGTATGCCGTGTTTTACTGCCATGCCACGGCTACCACTGAGGCGTACAGAGTGGCGATGGTAGGGGACGATGGGACGAAGGTGGTGGCGTACGCAATTTGCCATACCGATACTAGCGGGTGGAATCCGAAGCACATCGGGTTTCGGGTTCTCAATGTGAAGTCGGGATCTCCCGTTTGCCATTTCATGCCTCAGGATCATGTTGTGTGGATCACCGAATAGGGCGATTGTCTATTGCTGGACCTTAAGGCCTGATTTGAAGTTTGAATAAGTATGTTGTTATCTATATATCTACTTCTCACTTCCTTAATGTCCATTGTCGGATGTTGCAAATGTGTGCTGCTCACTTATATATCATCAATATGAGGAAAATTTGTGTCGTCCATCCGAACAAAATGCTTTTTCTTAGATAGGACGGAAATTAAACAACTGGATTCCCTGTTGGCAATTGTTAATTTTGCTTAACCCGAAACTGACCCATTAGGGCACTCATGAGCAAGTCCGAACCTAGAATAGAGTTTGGGATGTACTCATTTTTTCCTCTCCAAGTTTAAGTCTAAGGTCAGAACTCTCTATATAAGAAGACTCGGCCCATTATCTGGTTATGCTTGCAAAAATGGTAGAAACGCTGGCTCCGAGGGACCATCATACATAATAGACAATTAGGAGAAATCTCTTTTATATTCTTCCATCGTTGAGTATTGTGGAGGGGTTTTCCCGTCACAGACGATTTCCGATAGATCTTGACAAAAACAGAGAAGAGGAAAGAATACCTTTCAGGTCAAGAGCAGCGATGTGATGCCGGTTGAAGACCCTCGGTATGAGAATGAGTATCCTTCTTTGAGAAAAGCAGAGAATGAAGGTTCCAATACAGGATACCAATGTAGAATCTATGCACTGCAACTAGGCAACACAAAAACTAATATAAAAATGAGTAGTGTTAATAAAATTCAATCATAAATATCTTGTAGGAAAGGAAATAGAATAAAAACTCAGAAATAATATAAACGCAAACACAAGAGATTTTATCCTTATTCGTTACTCTTGACCTACATCCAGTCTCCAAGCAACCCCGCTTGAGATTTTTCTTATCCTTGATTTTTACATGCAAAATCAACACCTATACACCACTTGCAAAACACCCTTTGCCAAATGTGTAATACCAAGAAGATAATTTCCTTGTACACCTCTTGTCAACACCAAGAAGATAACCTTATATAATTCTTCTCTTTGAGTGATTACAAAATATCCTATAAGCCTTGAAAATTGTATGTGTTCGTGAACAAAGACTTTTATAGGTAGATCTCAGAATTCTTCACTATAAATAGAAATTGTGTGAAGAATAGGAAGTAAAAACTAGTTTTTTGGAAAACAGAATTTTTCAACAGAGTTTCGACGGAGCACTATGATTTTGAATGGTGCATTTAGCTTAGGAAAACATCCATATTTATAGCTGAAATCTAGGGTCAGTTAGGGCAGTTATCAAGACAAATTTGAATATTAGAACGTTGAATATACACAAGATATCAATAACTGTTTAACAGTCAAAAACTATTATAAGTCGACTAGTATAGGCATTTTTGATTGAGTGAGTCGACTAGCAGAAGGAATCAGTCAACTATCAAATATATGATATAGACATCCAAGTCTCTGGAAACTACTATTATTCGACTTATAGAATAGGGTAATTGACTAATATTGATTACAGTCAACAAATGGAGAGTGGATATCTTTTCTGGATAGGACTTAGTCGACTATAAACCTATGGTAAGTCGACTAGCAACTGTATTAGTCGACTATAAGAAGGGTCAAGTCGACTAATAGGACTATTTTGTGTGTGTGATCAAGACTTTTAACAATATCTAAAAATATACAAAAAATAGTATAAATTACATTTGTTATCATCAAAATAAGTTCCAACATTCTCCCCCTTTTTGATGATGACAATGTGTGTATGCACAAGCTCCCCTTACAGAGAAACTTTCCTTGTAGAAAATAGGTTATAACAAATATAGATAACAAGTGTTCCCCCCTGCATCAAGGCATACATATAATATATTTTCAAGTGTTAGAAATAACTTATATTAACAAGTATTCCTTTTTCTTTATATGGTACCTATAAGATAAAACATTTAAAAGGTACTCATTATAACAAGACTTAAACCATTTAGTCTTTAAGATTCCAAACCGAATTTTAATTTGGTTTCCATCTGTTAGTACAATATAATTGCATGAATTACATATATGATGTATATATGATGTAATATAAGCATTTTTATCAATTTTATTTAGATTTTTAGGAATCCAAATATATTTATACTTTAATTTCATGGTCTTCTTAACAAAAGAAATATCATTATTCTTTTTGTAGACATGTGTAGTTTCTTTCAATATTATTTTTTGAACAATCAAGACCAATATGCTTGTCTTTTAAAATCCAAGTCTGAAATGATTATAAGACATCTTTTGATATGACAATATATCATTTAAATTGTCTTTTTCTTTATTAAACTTTGTTACTTTATTCAAAAGTTCTTCATATTTATCTTCAAAACTTGTCATGTTTTTATCTACAACAGAAATTCTTTTATTTAAAGACATAGTTTCTCTTTTCAATAAAGCAATATCTTGTAATAAATTCTCATTATCTTTTTTACAGATGTGATATTTTTTTACAATCAGATATTTGAGAATTTGAGAAAGATAGTTTAGAAACATGAAGTTCATTTTCTTCGTGAAGTCTGATCTGTCGCTAATATTGCACATTTATTATCATTCTCATATCTATTATTAAATAACTCTGTTTTTTTCTAATTATTGTTTGATTTATTTGCAGGCCCATTCCTAAAGGAGAGTGAAGAGAATGAGCCCAAAAGCCCATCAAATTCTGAATTAAATCAGAATAAATTCGAAATCAGGGAATCAGGGCAGATCTTGACAAATCAGAGAGGTTGAAAACTGGTTGAAACAAATCCCTACAAATCGATTCGGTTGAAGCAAAGAATCAAAGGCCATTTTGTCAAAATCTCGGACTTAAACTACAAATCTAGCTGAAGATAAATACAAATCGAGAAGCAGGGGAGTACCACCAACAGGGTGTGGCCACCTGGCCACACCCTGGCCGCGGAAATGCGGCCAAAGCCGCGTTTTTGCGGCTTTGTTAGGGAGTTAGCGGGGGCTATCTTCTCACACATCTCCCCTCTAGGTTTTTGCCTATAAAAGGCAGGATTTTCACTGTAAATTGGACGACCAAGAAGAGATAGAACTTAGGATAATTTATAGTTTGTAACTTAGGTTTTTAGTTTTCTTTTTATGTAATTTTTAATTTTCTTTATGTAACTGAGAGGAGAGACAAGTTTCATGGAGAAGGAGATCAAGCTTTTACTGAGGGTGATACCGGTATAAGTAAGTCTTTTCTTTCATTGTTAATTGAATTAAATCAAAGTTTTTTCCTTTCTTTACTTTATTTTCTTTTACTCTCCTCTGATGTGTTTACAATCCAAAGAGAATCTGATAGCCTTGAGACTGCTTAGCCGTTGTAAGTGCCCTTGATGGCCTATGGTGATGAACAACCCTTCTCTTACTAGTATAGTTTGCCCTTTTATTTATAGTGTAGATCGAGAATGGGGAAGATCATATACGCTATGCTTGATTGCCTTCAAAGACAAGGTAAGTCATCGCAACGGATCCAAGGTATATGAGCACTGAAGAGGTAAGTAATTTTTAGGTTGTCTTTCTTTTCTTTTATTCTTTAGTTTCAATATCACAATCTCCAACCATTTTATCACCCATTTCAATTTCTTTATAAATAATCCATTTTTCATTTTCCCACCTTCTAAATCTACCACTTTCTTTCTAACTTCACTTTAACCTAATTTTTCTCTTTTTCTTTAAAGAACTTTAACCATACTTTATATCTTAAAAGAAAACTTACTAAAAAAAGGTTCTATCGCTAGTCCCTCCTTGTAGATCACGACCCGCATAGCCACTTGCTATTGCGGTATAATTGGGCACCTTGCATATCTCAATTTTTAAAGTTCTGAAATTCTATATTTGTGTGCAGGTTCAAGCTTAATCAATTTTTTACGCCGTTGCCTGGGAGGGACCGTAAGTAATTCTCTTTAAAGTTTACATTTTTGGTTAACTTTCTTCTTTGTTTTTTTTGACAGATTTAACAACATGAAATTCTTGCTGCAGTGGACACATAAGTGGCCTTGGACTCTGCTCAAGAAAGCAGAGCCAAGAAGTTCTCAGATTTGTTATGGTCCTGTGGCAAACTGAGTGAACTACTAACTTGTATTTTCTGCAGGTTGGCTGAATTACGTAGTTTAGATATCTATAGCAGTTATTTCCTTATTTGTCTCACTGTATTTACTTTCTAACTTCAATAGTAAAATGATGATTGCAAATGCTAAAAAATGATTTAGACTTTGCATTTAGGCACGCGTCTATTTCATTATATTTTCTATTTACTGTTGAAAAGTGCTGGAGCAAAGGTAAGTGTGCATAGCATCTAGTATAAGAACACTTTTGGATTGTTTACATTGCTTAAGTGTTGCTTTTCTTATACACTGCACTAAATTGATCTAAGGGCTTGTCCTATAAATAAGATAAGGTGGGGAAGTCATTATCCTCCCTTAGCCCACAAACAATCTCCTCACTTACTAACCCAAACCTAACTAAAAAATGAGTAGATGTTGGCCCTAGGGACATCTCGAACTCAATTAGGAGAATATCCTAAGGGGGAAAGGTGTTGGAATTTGACTCCTGCCAAATCAGTATCTAGGAAGGGGATTAAGGGCCGAAAGCCCGAAGGTTGGTCGTTACTTAATTAAGGAACGTTTTTGACAGATACCTCCCACCAATCTTGCCCTGACCTGGCTGATTAGCTTATGGTCAAAGTCTACATTATACCTCCTATGGACAGTCTAACCAGTTAGGAGTCGTCTAGGTCAAATGTCTACCCTAACTTAGGTTAGAATTTTTTTCTCTTTTGTTTGCTTATTTTTTTGTTTTTTTCTTTGTTTGTGTTTTATTGTGTGATATGACTTATAACAACAATTTTTCCAATTTAATGCTAATCCATATTACACATCAACCTCTTTTCCGGATATTACCAACTCGGCATGTCATAACTTTAACCAACCTAGTGTGCCAGATTGGTCTTATTCGAATCATTACATGCCCTAGTCCCAATACGATGAACAAGACTGGAATAATCATCACTACTCTTATCTTCACAGAGTCAATGGGGATACAACTCTACCAAGTCATATTGTCAAATACCTTACCAACATCCAGCTTGGAAATCTTAGATGAGCTTGAGTGACGAATTCAAATTTTAGAAGACTCAAAACCCCGTAAAAATTTTCAAGTCACAGATCCTTACTCTATTTTTCAAGGAGAATATGCCAACTTAGAAAAGAGTATGGAAATCATGATTCAATGTGAAAATGATCCACTCGATATGATAGAAGCAAGAATTAGTAAATGGAGAACATGCGTAGGATTAAGGAAACTCTCCCTATTCAATCTTTGACTATTTGCTTGGTTGCGAATGTTGCATATTTAATGTTACATTTCCATACTTATTTTAGAATAAAAGCCTGCATTGTCCTAATTATTTGTCTAATTTATTTGCAGGCCCAATCCTTAAGGAGATGAAGAGAAATGAGCCCAAAAGCCCACCAGAATTCTGAATTAAATCAGAATTAATTCGCACTCACAAAATCAGGGCAAAATCATGAGGTTGAAACCGGTTGAGAAGAATTCTCTCAGAATCGATCGGTTAAAGCCAAGAATTCAAGGTCATTTCGTCAGAATCCGGAGCTCAAAGACAAAACCACAAAGGATAAAGCCAGAAGAAACCCCCGGAGAGACCCACCAACAGGGTGTGGCCATCTGGCCACACCCTGGCCGCGTTTCGCGGCTTGGGCCGCGTTTTCGCGGCTTTGTTGGGGAGTTAGGGGAGCGTTTGCTCCCCCGAGCTCCCCGGGATCCTGGTTGTTGGTATTCTGCCTATAAAAGGCCATATTGTGCACTGAAAATGGACGCCAAGGCAGATTAGGATTTAGCCTAGTTTTAATTCTTTGTAGTTAGTTAGGTTTTTCTTTTCTTGTTATGTAATTTGTATGTAACTTAGGGTAGAAGAAGATTCATGTAAGTAAGAGAGAGAGGCTGAAGTTGAGAGTGACACCGACGATGTACTCTCCTCCTTTCTTCCATTGTCTCTGCAATTATAAGGTAAAAGTTCTTTTATGTTTGTATTTTCTTTTGTTTAGTCTTCCTCTTCTACTTTACCTTGGTTGTTGTTGTTGAGTTTACAAGTGAATTCCAAAGCAAGTATAACTAAGCTACGTGAGAGCCAGCGATAGTTCATGAAGACGTTCTCCTCTTTCAAGATCCGTATCACTTCGTTCTTGCTAGGCTTGACGATATAATATGCACGGAGACTGAGCTCGAGCTTATGATCTATGCGTTGAACGCCTCCGAAGCAAGGTAGAACATGCAACGGTTTCCAGGTAAGTCATCACTCAACCTAGGTAAGTATTTCTACACTTTTCTTTCTTTCTTTTCTTTTACTTCTTCTTTAGTATAGATCACCAACCATCTCCTCCAACTCTTTCTTCTCCACTTCATTGTACATAGTCGCTTGTATTGTTTTCTGATTTTCCACCTTCTTCATCTTTCATTCTCTTCTAACATAACATAATTCTTTTTTCCATTTTCCTAACTTAAAAACAGAGAAGAACCTTCGTTTTATTTTCTTAAAGATTTCAATAAAACTGTAAAAGCTTCCATCGCAAACCCTCCTTGTGGATCACGACCCGCATAGCCACTTGCTATAGCGGAAGAATTGAGCACTTGCACATATTCTTTCTTAAGTTCTATAATCTCGTATTTTTTGTGTAGGTTTAGCCTCAATCAAATTTTGGCGCCGTTGCCGGGGAGGGTAAAAACGGTTTTTATTGAAATCTGAATTTTTATTGAAAATTTTTTAGAACTAAACGAATTTTCTTCTCTGTTGCAGGTTACAGGGCAAGCAAAGCAGAAAATTATTATTGCAGTGACATACAAGTGGCCTTGGGCCTCTGCTCCAAAAAGCAGAGACCAAGGGCCTCTGAATTGCCGCGTTTTCACGGTAAAAGCCGCGGATCCGTGGCAAGGACGAGTTGACTACTAACAGCTTTTTGCAGGGCTGCTTAGTTTACAATTCAAGTTTGCTGCAACTTTAATTTTTCTCATATACCATAACATAAGCCTGCTAATAATCACAGTAAAAGATTTGTTGAAAAGATAAAAAATTGATTAGACATTTGCATTTTAGGCACGTGTCTTTTTAATTCCTTTATTTTTTACTGTTGAAGAGTGCTGGAGCAAGGTACGTATGCATTGCATTTAGCATAGGACCCACTTCTTGGGTGTTTATATCGCTTTGAGTGAATCTTACATATCTTGTACACTTGCACAAAATTATTTTAAGGGCACTAACCATAACAAGATAAGGTGGGGAGTTAATCACCCTTCCTTAGCCCAAAAATCACATTCCAAGCACTCACTAACCCAAACCTAACTAAAATTGAGTAGACGTTGGCCCTAGGGACATCTCGGACTCAATTAGGAGATTATCCTAAGGGGAAAAATTGTTGAATCTAACTCCTGCAAAATCATTGTCTAGGAAAGGGATTGAAGGCCGAGCCCGAAGGTTGTGGTTATTTAATTAAGGAACGTCTTTGACGGAAAACCTCCCACCAATCTTGCCCTGACCTGGCTGATTAGCTTGTGGTTAAAGTCTACATTAGACCTCCCGTGGACAGTCTAACCAGTTAGGAGTCGTCTAGGTCCTAAGTCTACCATAACTTAGGCTAGAAGTTTTTCTTTTTTGTTTATTTATTTGTTTGTTTTTCTTTGTTTGTATTCTATTGTGTGATATGGACTATAATATATTTTTTTCAACTACAATAATAATCCATATTACACACCGACTTCATTTTCGGATATTACCAACCGGGCATATCATAATTTTGACCAACCTAGTGTGCCGGATTAGTCTTATCCGAATCAATATGACCCATACCCCCCATCTAATAACTATAATTTCCATAATGATTTCAACTCTTCACCGAGTCAGTGGGGATTCACCTCCCCCGAGCATAATTTTCAACCACCTTGCCCTCCTTCTCCACCCAGTCCACATTATGTTCAAGATTCATACTCAGTTCCACCCGTCCAAAATAGGAAACCATCAATCATGGAAATGAGTATGCGTGAGTCCAAACACAAATCCAAAAATCTGATGGACTCACAATTTCACTACCACTTCCAAGACAATTCTTCATCTTTTCATCAAAACAATGAACATATCACCTATGAAGAGATGCTTGAATCCATGACTCAGGCTCAAAACGCTCGTAATAGTGACATAGATATGATGGTCGAATCTCTACGTTCTCACCGTTGGACCAGTTCTGATGTCACTACTATTCTGTTAGAGCCGAAGAGTCATGTAGTTTTGAAACTCAAGATTCCTTTTCAGCACAACCATTTGAACTTGCCCAAACTCCAAATGAAATTGATAATTTGGCAAGTTATCCTTTTCCTGAAATCGAACTTGAAAATGAATATGATCTTGAACCCCAACTTAGTGATTCAACTCTTCTTCCTGATTCAATAATGACTCTGGTATCTTTACCTGACTTCAATCTTTTCCCGGAGTCGACATTGGATCCTGTCCCAATTCATAATGAAATTGAATCACCCATCTTTGAGGATCATATTGAACTTGACCAATTATACACTTTTGAAGATCCTATTGACAAATTGGCAAGTTCTCCATTTTTTGATATTGAACTCAATAAGATATGTGACCTAGATTCTCAAATCTGTGATCCAGTTCAACTTTCTGAATCAATCTTGACTCCCGTTTTGTTACCAAACTTGAGTAATATTTTAGAGTTAGTTTTGATTCCTCCACCTATCATTCCTGAACTGGAATCACCCATATTAGGTCACATTCCATTGTTGGAAAATACATGTGGACTGGAGTTTCAACTTCTTGACTTGGACCAATTTCTGAACCTATTTCGACTCCTGAACCTTTACTTGACTTAAGTCACCTTCCTGAGTCGGTATTAGTTCCTGTCCTTCCTGAGTCCAAGTCAACTATTCTATCATTTCATACTCCATTCTGGGACGAGGTGGTTGATAAATTTGACTCCGAAATCAATTATGAAATATGGAAATTAGATGGGGTTAAATATTAATAAAGATCCTTTATGGATTTATCTTTTTAATGGGTTATATTAAAGATATTTCTGGTGGGTTCCTCCGAGACCCAAGAAAAGTTGATTGGGCCGCGTTTCGTGGACCAATCAGACCACCACCGGAACCACCACCTTAAGGTTACCTTTTCCTTCCCTTTCGTCTTTTTCATGCATCTATGCATTAATTCATACATTGAGGACAATGCATGAGATGTGTGGGGGAGGGTCTAACATAACTTTTCTTTTTCTTTAAAGTATATAAAAAAAAAATTTAACATTTTTTCTTTACTCTTAAAACTTTTTGAAAAATAGAAACAATATTTTGACTTATTTTTGTAAGAAATTAAGTTATTTTAAGGATAGGAAAATCTAAATTAGGATTTCTTATACTTGGTCAAATAAGATTATTTGTTTAATTTTAGGGTTAGGAAGATAATTTGTCAAAGTAATTTAGTCTTGATCTTTACCTTGATGAATATGCACACTTCATACACTTACACACTTAGGGTTCAAAAACAAAGATTCTTATGCCTTATAAATATATATATATATATATATAAACAAATCTAATTATTGATTAGCTAGGTGCTTTGGCTAAGAAAACCTTAGTATTTATGCAAAAGATAATTAGATGAGTTTGAAAAAAAAAGAAGAAAAAAAAAGAGAAAAAAACAAGTCTAATTATTGATTAGCTAGTGCTTTGGCTTAAGCAAGCCTTAGTATTTATGCGAAAGATGATTAGATAAGTTTGAAAAGAAAGATCTTCTGATTAAGCTGGGTATTTGTGCCTAATAAAGCATAAGTATTCACGCCTAAAAGAGGTTCATATAATAAAATCCTTAGTTTTGTGGCCTTGTTTGCTCGAGTCCTTAAGTCCTAGGGGTGTCTTCTCACCTGGTGCCCTAAGACCGTCTGGTTTGGGAGTCATCGATTAAAGGCTCGTTACATGGGCAGATTAGAAAGCCTAATAAACTAAGAAATAACCACAAAAAAAAGTATATATATAAAAATAAATAAGGCATAAGAGTTAGAGTTAATGAACCCTTAGTCAAAATTTTCACATTCACAAGGTGCATATGACTTAGGGTAAGGTAATAGACTAGATGAGAAGTACAATTTGACTCCTTACTTTGATTGATAACAAATTTTTGAATAGAGACTAAGTTTAGGAATGAAAAATTCGGCTTTCCTATAACTTATAGATTGCTTAGATCTTACAATCATATTTCAAATATTTTTCTCTTTCAAAATGCTTTTCGAAAATAATAACTCTTATTTCCCTTCTTTATGGATTTTGTGGGTGTAATCCGCTGAAACCCTCACGAGACAACACTCGTCCTCTAGGGGAAACCTAGAGGTTTAACGGCTTGTTGCACATGCTCAGTGCAATCGCGTGACCTGCGAAAGTGGTCTAATAATCTTAGTATAATTAGTTGTTTTGCTCGAGGACGAGCAAAAGATAGGTATGGGGGTGTGATTGGTTGCTAATGTTGCATATTTAATGTTACATCTCCATACTTATTTTAGAATAAAAGCCTGCATTGTCCTAATTATTTGTCTAATTTATTTGCAGGCCCAATCCTTAAGGAGATGAAGAAAATGAGCCCAAAAGCCCACCAGAATTCTGAATTAAAAGAATTAATTCGCACTCACAAAATCAGGGCAAAATCATGAGGTTGAAACGGGTTGAGAAGAATCCTCTCAGAATCGATCGGTTAAAGCTAAGAATTCAAGGTCATTTCGTCAGAATCCAGAGCTCAAACGACAAAACCAATAAAGGATAAGCCAGAAGAAATCCCCGAGAGACCCACCAACAGGGTGTGGCCATCTGGCCACACCCTGGCCGCGGAAACGCGGCTTGGGCTGCGTTTCCGCGGCTTTGTTGGGGAGTTAGGGGGAGCGTTTGCTCCTCCGAGCTCCCGGGATCCTGGTTGTTGGGTATTCTGCCTATAAAAGGCCATATTGTGCACTGAAAATGGACGCCAAGGCAGATTAGGATTTAGCCTAGTTTTAATTCTTTGTAGTTTAGGTTTTTCTTTTCTTGTTATGTAATTTGTATGTAACTTAGGGTAGAAGAAGATTCATGTAAGTAAGAGAGAGAGGCTGAAGTTGAGAGTGACACCGACGATGTACCCTCCTCCTTTCTTCCATTGTCTCTGCAATTAATAAAGGTAAAAGTTCTTTTTATGTTTGTATTTTCTTTTGTTTAGTCTTCCTCTTCTACTTTACCTTGGTTGTTGTTGTTGAGTGTACAAGTGAATTCCAAAGCAAGTATAACTAAGCTACGTGAGAGCCAGCGATAGTTCATGAAGACGTTCTCCTCTTCCAAGATCCGCATCACTTCGTTCTGGCTAGGCTTGACGATATAATGTGCACGGGGACTGAGCTCGAGCTTATGATCTATGCGTTGAACGCCTCCGAAGCAAAGGTAGAACAAAAACGGTTTCCAGGTAAGTCATCACTCAACCTAGGTAAGTATTTCTACACTTTTCTTTCTTTCTTTTCTTTTACTTCTTTAGTATAGATCACCAACCATCTCCTCCAACTCTTTCTTCTCCACTTTATTGTACATAGTCGCTTGTATAGTTTTCTGATTTTCCACCTTCTTCCTCTTTCATTCTCTTCTAACATAACATAATTCTTTTTTCCATTTTCCTAACTTAAAAACAGAGAAGAACCTTCGTTTTATTTTCTTAAAAGATTTCAATAAAACTGTAAAAGCTTCCATCGCAAACCCTCCTTGTGGATCACGACCCGCATAGCCACTTGCTACAGCGGAAGAATTGAGCACTTGCACATATTCTTTCTTAAGTTCTATAATCTCGTATTTTTTTGCAGGTTTAGCCTCAATCACTATTCCTAACACTTCTAGTCATATTGATGAAAATCAAGAATCATGGTATCTTGAAGACTTTGATCAAGATTTAGTTTCACCATAACCTTGAATTGACCAATATTAACCTATTGACGAATTGACAAGTTTTCATTTTAATGAGATTGAACTTGATCATGAATGTGAACCCGATCCCAACTTTGTGATTCAGCTTTTATCTTCGAATCTATGTTGACTCTGGTATTCTTACCCAATTTGGACCAATTTTATGAGCCAACATTTATTCCCGTACTCATAGATTTTGAAATTGAATCACAAATTTTGGATAGTCACATTCCATTGATGGAAAAGAATGTGAATATCAATTCTTGGACTTGGACTCAACGCTTGAACCAAAACTAACTCTCGAACCCCAAGTCGATTTTCCCGAATTTGTATTGGTTCTTGAACCTATCATTCTTGAGTTCAAGTCAACCATTTCACCAAGTCACGTTCTTTTGTTAGATATAGGTATAGACCATGATGACTCTGTGATGATTTTTCAAGACTGGTCATGTAAAGGAAGTAAGTCTCACGATAGGATCATTCATGATCCTATTCATAATGGGGGCTGTAAATATGTTAAAAGAAAAGAGGTCAATAAAGGTAGGTTCCGTGAACTACCACATTATCTTGATTGGGTAGCAACGCTTGACCCAATCAGACCACCACCGGAACCAGCGCCTTAAGGTAGTATTTTCCTTCCCTGTCTTCTTTTCATGCATCTATGCATTAATTCATACATTGAGGATAATGCATGAGATAGGTGTGGGGGAGGGTTCTAACATAACTTAGGTTTTTCTTTTATTAAAATTTTTTAACATTTGTTTACTTTTAAAAACTTTTTGAAAGTAGAAACAATATTTTGACATATTTTTTGTAAGAAATTAAGTCAATTTTAAGGAATAGGAAAAACAAATTTAGGATTTCTTAAACTTGGTCAAAATAAGATTATTTGTTTGATTTTTAGGGTTAGCAAGATAACTTGTCAAAGTAATTTAGTCTTGATCTTTACCTTAATGAAATATTGACACTTAATACACTTACACACTTAGGGTTCAAAAATAAAGATTCTTATGCCTTATATATAAATAGAAAAGAAAAATATATATCTATGAAAGATGAATAAATATAATTATTGATTAGGTAGATATTTTGGCCTAAGCAAGCCTTAATATTTATGCGAAAGACGATTATATAAGTTTGAGAAAAAATATATATAAAAATCCTCTAATTAAGCTGGTATTTGTGCCTAATAAAGCATAAGTATTCACGCCTAAAAGGGGTTCATATAATAAAATCCTTAGTTTTGTGGCCTTGTTTGCTCGAGTCCTTAAGTCCTTGGGGTGTTTTCTCACCCTGTGCCCAAAGACCGTTTCGTTTGGGAGTCATCGATTAAAGGCTCATTACATGGGCAGATTAGAAAGCCTAATAGAACTAAAGATTAATACCACAAAATATATTATAAATAAATAAGGCATAAGAGCTAGAGTTAATGAGAAGTCAAAATTTTCACGGTCACAAGGTGCATATGACTTAGGATAAAGTAATAGACTAGATGAGAAGTACAATTTGACTCCTTACTTTGATTGATAACAAATTTTGAATAAAGACTAAGTTTAGGAATGAAAAATTCAGTTTTCCTATAACTTATAGATTATTAAATCTTACAATTATATTTCAAATATTTTTCTCTTTCAAAATGCTTTTCGAAAATACTAACCTTTTGTTTCTTTCCTTTATGGATTTTCTGGGTGTAATCTACTGAAAAGCCTCACGAGACAAAACTCGTCCTCTAGGGGAAACCTAGAGGTTTAACGGCTTGTTGCACACTGCTCAGTGCAATCGTGTGACCTGCGAAAGTGGTCTAATAATCTTTAGTATAGTTTAGTTGTTTTTGCTCGAGGACGAAGGTATAAGGGTGTGATCGTTTGCTAATATTGTACATTTATTATTATATTCTCATATCTATTATTAAATAAACTTTGCTTTTTCCTAATTATTGTTTGATTTATTTGCAGGCCCGTTCCTAAAGGAGAGTGAAGAGAAATGAGCCCAAAAGCTCATCAAATTCTGAATAAATCAGAATAAATTCGAAATCAGGGAATCAGGCATATCTTGCAAATTAGAGAGGTTAAAAACGGTTAAAAAATCCCTACAAATCGATTCGGTTGAAGCCAAGGATCAAAGGCCATTTCGTCAAAATCCCGGACTTAGACTGCAAACTCAGCTGAATATAAATACAAATCGAGAAGCCGGGGAGCACCACCAACAGGGTGTGGCCACCTGGCCACACCCTAGCCACGGAAACGCGGCCAAAGCCGCCTTTTCGGGGCTTTGTTAGGGAGTTAGGGGAGCGTTCGCCCCCTATCTTCTCACACCTCTCCCCTCTGGTTTTTGCCTATAAAAAGCAGGATTTTCACTGTAAATGGGACGACCAAGCAGAGAATAGAACTTAGGATAATTTGTAGTTTATAACTTAGGTTTTTAGTTTTCTTTTTATGTATTTTTACTTTCTTTATGTAACTGAGAGGAGAGACAAGTTTCGGAGGAAGGAGATCAAGCTTGTACTGAGGGTAACACCGGAGTAAGTAAGTCGTTTCTTTCATTGTTAATTGAATTGAATCAAAGTTTTTTTCCTTTCTTTACTCTTTTTTCTTTTACTCTCCTCTGATGTGTTGCAATCCAAGAGAATCCGATAGCCTCGAGACTACTTAGGCGTTGTAAGTGCCCTTGATGGCCTATGGTGATGAACAACCCTTCAATTGCTAGTATAGTTTGCCCTTTTATTCGTAGTGTAGATCGAGAATAGGGAAGATCCTATACGCCATGCTTGATTGCCTTCAAAGACAAGGTAAGTCGTCGCAACAGATCAAAGATATTGAGCACTAAAGAGGTAAGTATTTTTAGGTTGTCTTTTTTTTCTTTATTCTTTAGTTTCAATATCACAATCTCAACCCATTTTATCACCCTTTTCAATTTCTTTGTAAATAATCCATTTTTCATTTTCCCACTTCTAAATCTACCACTTTCTTTCTAACTTCACTTTAACCTAATTTTTCTCTTTTTCTTTTAAAGAACTAAAGAAGAACTTTAATCATACTCTGTATCTTTAAAGAAACTTACTAAAAAAGCTTCTATCGCTAGTCCCTCCTTGTGGATCACTACCCGCATAGCCACTTCTATTGTGGTAGAATTGGGCACCTTGCATATCTCTATTTTTAAAGTTCTGAAATTCTATTTGTATGCAGGTTCAAGCACAATCAAAGTCTTTTCTTATCACTTAATAAAACTTTATTTTTCATCTTTTCAGTTTTGAAATTATCATAAAGTTCATTAAATGCATCCAATAATTCAC
The DNA here is from genome assembly GCA_038442645.1 of Agave tequilana. Lineage (NCBI taxonomy): Eukaryota > Viridiplantae > Streptophyta > Magnoliopsida > Asparagales > Asparagaceae > Agave > Agave tequilana. The sequence continues at coordinate 227,315 of JAVJIF010004752.1, forward strand.
TATAATCTTCTACTATATCTTCTTTAGCCATAAATCATATATTGGCAGTATCAGTGGCTTCTTCCTCATCGGATGAAGATGAATCACTTCCTCCCAGGATGCCTGATAATCTTTTTTCTTTTGAACTTTTTGCTTTTGAATTTTCCTTGTTTTTGAGCAATGGGCAATCCTTCTTCATATGACCTATTTTATTACAATTAAAACATATAGGACTAACTTACCTTACTTCAAGAACTTTCTAAATTTTCTGAGAGCATTGCCATCTCCTCTTCATCATGATCTGATTGTCCATATCTGAGGATGTATAGAAGGTAAGTACTTTCTTTTTGATTGAAGTTGTTGTTCATCTTTCTTCCGATCTTCAAGTTGCACTTCATATGCCATTAAATTACCAATAAGGTTTTCTAATGACATTATTGAGAGATCATTTGCTTCTCCTATTGCAGTGATTTTCTTCTCCCAATCTGATGTGAGTGCACGAAGAACCTTTCTAACTTTTTCAACTTGAGTGTATTCCTTTCCAAGGCTACTAAGGAATTTGTAATATTCGTAAATCTTGTAATCATTTCTAAAATTGTTTCGTTCTTCTTATTTTGAAGAGTTCAAACCCTGTGAACAAGAACAGAAATTTTAGACTCTTTAAACCTTATTTGTACCTTCATGGGTTACCTATAGAGTCTGTCATATTTGATTTGCAAGATCTGGCTGTTGACACGCAATTGAATTCTTCTTTGCTCAAGGCATAGAAAAATGTGTTCATTGCTTTGGCATCAAGGTTTACAGACTTCTTTTGTTCTTCATTCCACGCATTATAATTGGTGGTCAGCTTTGTGTATGGTGCTTCTACAATATTTCAGAGTTCATAGTTAAGTGATTGCAAGTAGATCTTCATTCTACCCTTCAATCAATTGTAGTTTTATCCATCAAAATAATGGTCGACGTTATGTAGAATGTCCTTCTCTGAATTGTGATGAAGGAAACTCCGTAGTCATCCTTTTAGGGTGTTGACCGGGTATGCAGGGTGTTGACAGTGTATGTCGGGCTCTGATACCAAATGAAGGTTCCAAACAGGATACCCAATGTAGGATCTATGCACTGCAACTAGGCAACACAAACACTAATATAGAAATAAGAAGTATTAATAAAATTCAATCATGTATAATTTGTAGGAAAGGAAACAAAATAAAAACTCAGAAATAATGCAAATGCAAACACAAGAGATTTTATCCTAATTTAGTCCTCTTGACCTACATCCAATCCCCAAGCAACTCCGCTTGAGATTTTCCTTATCTTTGATTTGTACACCCAAAATCAATATCTGTACACCACTTGATAAAATACCCTTTGCCAAATATGTACAACTCTTCTTACACCAAGAAAACAATTTTCTTGTACACTTCTTCTCAACACCAAAAAAATATCTTGTACAATTCTTCTTTTTGAGTGAATACAAAATATCCTATAAGCCTTGAAACTTATATGTGATCGTGAACAAGGACTATTATAGGTGGACTCTCAGAATTCTTCACTATAGAATAGGAATGTGTAAAGAACAGAAAGTGAAAACTAGTTTTCTAGAAAACAGAATTTTTCAACAGAGTTTGGATAGAAAACTTTAATTTTGAATTGGTGTATTTAGCCTACAATGTCCCTATTTATAACTGAAATCTATGGTCAGTTAGGGTAGTTATCAAGACAATTTGAATATTAGAACGTTGGATAAATACAAGAAAATAATAACCATTTAACAGTCAGAAACTGTTACAAGTTGACTAGGATAGGAGTAAGTCGACTAGTATAGGCATTTTTGACTGAGTTAGTGACTAGCAGAGGGATCAGTCGACTATCAAATATATGATACAGATATTCAAGTCTCTGAAACTACTATTAGTGAACTTATAAATAGGGTAGTGACTAATATTGATTACAGTCAACAAACAGAGAGTGGATATCTTTTCTGGACAGGGCTTAGTCAACTATAGACTTATGATAAGTCGACTGGCAACTGTATTAACCGACTATAGGAAGAGTCAAGTGACTATTTTGTGTGTGTGATCAAGACTTTAACAATATCTATAAATACACACAAAAATAGTACAAATTACATTTGTTATCATCAAAATAAGTTCCAATAGAGAATACTAGTGTGTGGTATTTTTCGAAGGTAATGAGAAGTGAGCCCCCTCTCGATGGAGAAGGAGCTGTATAAATGTCGGACTGGCTATTATGTACGATTGATATTTTGGATCTCAGCAACTACAAGACCGACACATTATGATTTCCTTGTAATTACCTCGTGCCGCTTGATTGTAGCGATTGTCATGCAGAGATATTCTGCCATTGTCTATAATAGCCCGCATTGAAGTATGGGCATTATAAAGTTTAGAACGTGGGATAATCTAGCAGCGTAACTGAATCAGTGAATCACGAAGATCATGCAATCTAATTGTAAGCAGTGCATGTGTAGCAGGCTTCAAAGTGTCTTCGTGTCAAAGCTTGGGTAGCTCTGAAAAGGATCTTGGTAAAGATTATTGGAGTCCTCAGAGAGTTGCACAGCTCCAATTAATTTATGGATCCAGATAAGTAATGCCTTACTAGATGTGTGCTTAGGGTGAGGCCCGGGCTTTTTTTTTTTGGGCCCAAGTTAGACTTGTATATGAGCTAGGCGTCCTGGTGAGAAGCGTGTCTCCAGGCAGTGGGACACATGTCGTGATCTGATGAGAGTCAAAATCTGAACACTACAAGTATGAATGCCTTGGATCTTCTTTGATGCGTACCAAATGTTCTTTAGACAAAAATTATGAAATTGGAGTTATTTTCTTATAATGAATATTTGTTACGAAGGTGTCTTCTACAATTATGTACTATTTAGGACCATAGCTAAATTCCTATCCCTACATGTAATGGTCAAAATTAACCCTCATCAAGATAGTGACACGTGTCCATACAACTAAATGCCTCATCTGAGATATCACAGATCTCGATCCATCCGTGGCTTTCGCCATTCCACATCTGATTGATACACAAATGTGCATATTTTACCATATCATTCTCATGCATTTTAGCAAATATAATTATTTTTTCACTCATCTTCTCTATATTTTTACAGTTCCACAACTGAAATGAGAGAAAACCCAAGAATCACTTTAATTAGCAATATTAAAGTGATTAATTCCATAATCCCAAAGAGCCCAAGATTTGAATTTGGATTCAGTTGAGATCCGCGCGCCAATTGAATCTTCCAGAAGGCCACGTGGATAACAACCTCGTAACAACCTGTACCAGAAATCTGTTGCCCAACAGATTCTGTTTTGCCGCAAATTCTAGAAGAATGCCGCAATTTTGCGGCAAAGATAGGGTTGTTGGATCCCAGATTTGCGCCAACAGACTAGATCTCGAAGCTTCTCTCTGAGCCTATAAATATTGGACAAGGACCTACGAGCAAAGAGAGAACAGAAGAGAGAGGAGATTAGAGATTAGTTGCATGTATTTTCTTAGGATTTTCTTTAGGTTTTAGTTCTCCTCTTCTTCTTCCCTAGAAATCTTTGCAAGAGAGAGTTTGTAAGAGAGAGAGAGAGAGCTTGTGTAAGCAAGGGTGACACTTGTGGAGCAAGGATTGATCCATTCTCTTCATCTCTTCTTGAGCAATTTCTAGTATTGTATTTTCTTGCTTTAATTCAAGCTTTTCTTTACTTGCAATTTTACTTCATGCTTTGCTTTTACTTCATGCTTTGTTTTCATTTTCTTGTAATGGTTTGGCTAACTTCTTCTACATGTGCTAGCTAAACCACTACCTTGCTAAGTACTATCTCATGGGTGATTGCTATCTTAATCTTGCAAGTTGGATGGTCTTCTCTTCTCCGACGATTAAACCCCCGTCATCCAAGTGAGAAAGTAATTAGATCAACACGCAAGACGAATCTATGCCGATGAATCAACATGAGGCACGCATTCATTATCACGGAGTTTAGTAAGTAGTAGCAAGGAAGTAAGGTTAGCTAGCCATGATTTTCTCATCTTAATTCTTTCCAAAGTTTTCTTTCCTTTAGCTTTCGTTCAAGCAATTCTTCTTCTACAATTTCTTTTCCTTTTTCATCATGAATAATTCCACCACTTCTTTCATTTCTTGTTCCATGATTGTTTTATTCTTTTAAAGAACAAAGAAGACACTTCGTTTACTTTCTTCACTACGGACCGTAACGCTTCCATCGCTAGCTCTCCCTGAGAATCGACTCGTATAGCTCTATGCTATAACGGAGATAGGAAAGGGTACATCAATCATATAACTACATTTGTGGAGTGAACATCAATCATATAACTACATTTGTGGAGTGATACAAGCACTTGAGGTTGTTTATAAACCTTATCTCTCTTTCCATTGAATACATATATTTGTGCTCTTTTACACTCCATAATACAACACCTTTCCCCGTCCTAACCAAAATGGCGCCGTTGCCGGAAGAGCAACATATTTTCTTTAAAGTGAGAAACTAAACGAATTTTTCTTCTCTGTTGCAGGTTACAGGTTGAAGAAACAGGAAAATTTTAATTGCAGTGACATATAAGTGGATCTGGGCCTCTGCTCTCGAAAGCAGAGACCAGGATCCCTCAGTTTTGCCGCAATTTCTGGGTTTTTGCCGCAGATTTGCGGCAATCCTGAGATCACTACTCACAAAATTTCTGCAGGGTCTCGGTTCTGCAAAATACAGCTTCTCTGCTATACTTGAATTCCTGTATTTTTCACCATACTCCTGCTAATTATAATAACAGTAAAAAATTGTTTGAACGTTAAAAATTGTTTAGACATTTGCATTTCTAGGCACGTGTCTTTCAATTCCTTTACTTTTACTGTTGAAGAGTGCTGGAGGCAAGGTACGTTTTGCATTGCATATAGACTAGGAATCATCTCTTGCTTGATTCTCATGCTTTGAGTGAATTCTAGTTATTTTCTTGTACACTTGCACAATTCATTTTAAGGGCATAACCCGTAAATAAGATAAGGTGGGGATTTCATTACCCTTTCCTTAGCCCAAAATCATTTTCCCAAGCACTCACTAACCCAAGCCTAATTTAATAAAAAAAATAGACCGTTGGCCCTAGGGACATCTCGGACTCATTTAGGAGACTATCCTAAGGGGGAAAAGTGTTGGAAATTGACTCTTGCAAATCAGTGTCTAGGCAAGGGATTGAGGGCCGAAAGCCCGAAGGTTGTTGGTTACTTAATTAAGGAACGTCTTTGACGGAAAGCCTCCCAACAACTTTGCCCTTACCTGGCTGATTAGCCTGTGGTCAAAGTCTACACTAAACCTCCCGTGGACGGTCTAATCAGTTAGGAGTCGTCTAGGTTTAGGTCAACCCTTCTTTTGGCTTGGTTTTTGATTTTTTTTTCTCTTCTTTTTTGTTTGTTGTTTGATTTTTCTTTTTTTGTTTGTGATTGTTTGTGATATGGCATTCAACAATATAATTCTTTCCATCCGAACATGAATCCATATTTCACACCGACTTCATATTCGGATAATTCCAAACCGGTGTTTTACAATACGCACCAACCAAATACACCGGGTTGGCCTTATCCGATCAATATGGACCCATACCCCCCATCTAATAATTATAATTTCCATAATGATTTCAACTCGTCACAGAGTCAATGGGAATTCCAGTCCCCCGAGTTAAATTATCAGCCTCCTTGTCCACCATATCCACCTAGTCCACAATATCCACAATATTCATTCCCCGATTCTGCTTCATATATTCCTTTTTCTGGACCTCCCATTGAAGAACAATCTGAGTTCCAAAAGAGGATAGAAGCCAATCTACTAGAGGCAGAGCAACAACTTAAGACCAAATAGCCTCTCCAATTCCACCACATTTTCAAGATACATACTCAGTTTCACCAGTCCAAAATAAAAGACCATCAATTTTGGAAATGAGTATGCGTGAGTCTAAACACAAATCCCAAAATCTGATGGACTCACAATTTCATTATCACTTCCAAGATAACACTTCATCTTTCCATCAAAACAATGAAGTCATCAATTATGGAAAGATGCTTGAAGACATGACTTATGCTCAAAATGCTAGAAATCGTGACATAGAGTTGATGATCCAAACTCTTCATTCTCATCCTATTTCTAATGTCACTAGCCACTCTGTTAAAACCGATGAGTCATGTAGTTTTGGAAATCAAGATTCTATTTCAGCACACCCACCTGAACTTGTCCAACTTCAAATCCACTGATAGTTTGGCTAGTTTTCCTTTTCCTGAAATAGAACTTGAAAATGATTATGATCCTGAACCCCAACTTAGTGATTCAATTCTACTTTCTGATTCAATTATGACTCCGTGTCTTCACCTGATTTCACTCCATTTTCCGAGTCAGTATTGGATCCATTCCTATCAATTTTGAAATTGAATCACCATCTTTTATGATGATCATATTGAACTTGACCAATTTCATACTTTTGAAAGTCCATTTGATAAATTGGCAAGTTCACATTTTGTGGATTGAACTACATGAGGATTATGATCCTGAACCCCAACTTCGTGATTCACTTCTTTTTCCTGATTCAATAATGACTCCGGTAACTTTACCTGACTTCAATCTTTTCCCGGAGTCGACATGGATCCTGTACCAATTCATAATGAAGTTGAATACTCCATCTTTGAGGATCATATTGAACTTGACCAATTCTACACTTCTGAAGATACTATTGACAATTGGCAAGTTCTTCATGTATTGAACTACATATGGAATGTGACCTAGATTCTCACTATCTCTTTACTTCTGAAACTGATTGTACAATTCTATCGAAGATGTTGACCTTAAGTTTCGAAGAATGTATGGTGATGAGCTAGAATTTCTTAATATTGGAAGTAAAGAGATATCACCCCTAGTAGGTCACATCTCATTGTTGGAAAATGATTGTGGACTTGAGCTTCATTTTCTTGACTTGGACCAAATTCCTGAACTCACTTCGACTCCTACACCTTCACTTGACTTCGGTCACCTTCCGGAGTCAATATTCGTTCCTATCTTTCCTGAGTCAAGTCAACCGTTCTGTCATTTCATACCCATTCTGGGACAAGGTGGTTGACAAATTTGACTCTGAAATTTATTATGGAAAATGGAAATTAAATGGGGTCATGTACTT